>ML799438.1:0-20510 GCA_009831015.1 Picea engelmannii | reverse complement strand
AATTGATTAGGTTCTAAATATAAAGAAGCAATTCGTACCTTTTGTGTATGTGGCACATTATGGAGATCAAAGAATTGCTCCATTTGAAGTATCCATGTGATTGGGTCCTTGCCATCAAACTTCCTCATATCGATCTTAGGAACTTGCTTGGTCTTCAAACCAAAGTTGGAGTTTCTCCATTCTTGATTTACCTTCCTTGTGTCCTCATCATGAATTTCATAGGATGCATTTTCACTTTTAGGTGTCTTCTCTGTTACGAAATTTTTCAATGCTTCCATGATCTCCCCTTTTAAACCCTCCATCAGCTCTTGTAGTTCATATTTTGTTACTATCTTCTTTTGTAAATCATTTATGTCCCTACGCATTTCTTCACCTTCATCAAGAGTCCAAGTAGGATTTTCTGGAGGCTTATTTGGTGTAGAAGGTCCCTTTTTGGGTGTCATGTTGGCCAAGTATCACTTTTGAACCTTGATTTTGAGGTGGTTCTGCTAGACAATATTTCTTCCATTGTATCTCCCAAGTTTCAGCCCTTCTGGGTATGAAATTTTATTTTATGTATTTCTCTGATATCTCTTCTCTGCAATTCCATAGGTCTGATCAAAATTGGATGTGCTAAGTGGAATTTACGGTAACTTCCCCACAACTTATCGATTTTTGGCCTTTCCAGGAGATCTCACTTGTATAGTGTGCCTTGCACAAAATAATTATATAAAATTCTGAAACTCACACCAGAAATACTAAATCTTGTCCACGATCCAATGAAAGTAGTCCCACACAATTTGGATACTCGAGGAAGAAGTTATGATTGTTTTACCTGGAACACCTTCTTGAGACTAGTCAATAGTACTAGTTAGATACCCTATCTTACACAGGATGTATCTATAAATTTAAGATGACCCAAAAGATGAAATTTTTACCACCGATACCTTACTAATTTCTATAAATATCCTCTAAAGTTCAGGGTCTGAAACATTACAGAAAAAGTTTTATAGCGAAAATTTCACAATGACTCAGTTCAGGATGATTCCAGAACCCTATCTTGTAGAGACTGTATCTCTGAAAGTATAAGTCCTCAAGAGATGAATTTTGAACCCAACGTACCTTGATCCATCTGCTAAATATCCTCCAAGCCATTCCTTCAGAAACATTGTAGAAAAAAATTTATAGTGAAAATTCCAAGGTATCTCAGATGTAGCAGCGAAACCCCAAGACCTTGAGCTCTGATACCATATGTTAAGAACCAAATATCAATATAGCATAGAAAATCCTTAGAAAAAATACTCAACACCTTGAAAAAGAGATAATTTCAGATAATAAGCCTCTTCTAGGGGGGAACCTCCTTTTACCCCACTTAAATGTTCAAGTACAAGAAGATTCAAAATGAAAATGTATCCTTGGTATATATAGGAGACTAGGAGGTATAATTACAACTAATGGCCTAAATCCGACATAAATAAAATAAAATTACTAATATAATATGCCCCAATTAAGGGGTAATGAGCCAATATTAGGGCTTAACATGGATAGGCGTAGATATGGAAACTCAAGGAAACCAAATGGAGCAGTGGGTAAGAAAGTCAGAAAGGCCCATGCCAACATTCGATCCTCAATAGGAAAAATAGACATATCGGAGCACAAGAAAGGAAATACTTGAACCACATGGGGGAGAATCAACATCACCATTGCCTCATATAGAAGACCCAATGGCACCTAAAAATTCAAGTGCGCAAGTAAGTACACTAACCAAATTATTAAAGAGTTGTGTAGAATTGATGAAGGATAGAACTATGCTCAATATTTTATATAACATGATTTATCATTGTGCAAAAGGAAGGGACACCCTTGTCGCACAAAGAATGGTAAATAAGGTACTGCACAGGAAGAGAACCAATGGGGAATTCAGGTTTAATGCAAATATTGGGGATTATGATGTGGATAATTTTACTCTAGAATTATGATCAAATGTGAATGTACTACCTAAGAAAACATGGGAAATGATGGGAGAACCTGAGCTAATGTGGTCCCCTTTCCAGTTAAGTCTCATGAATCAGCATAATATATTCTTGATTGAGCAACTAACAAGAGTACATGTGAACATAGATGGAGTGCACAACATGGTAGACTTTGAAGTTATTGATATCGTAAACCATATCATGCCTTAATGGGATTGGAATGGGTGGTCGATAATCAGGAAATTATTAACTTGAAAAGGAGAGAGATGATCTTTGAGGTTGGGGATATAAAAGTTATTCCACCTTTGGACCCATTAGAAGGGAAGATATACACATATTCCACCATAGGAAATGACATGGAAAACTTATATAATCTAACTGCATGGATGGAGGATTATGTCGACCCAACAGCGGAAGGAGTGCTAAGTTGGAGAAGTATCAGTTTGAGCACATCATATTCAAAAGTTGGTCTAGAGATTAATTGGTAGTAGAGGATGCATGAAGTTTCAACTAGATGGTGTGCACAGATAAACTGATCATTGCACCAGATTGGCATAGAGCTATGTGACCCACCCTGGTATGATGGACTAACTGAGATCGGTATGTTTATAAAATCATTTTAGTTACATCTACTTGAACAGCAGAGGTTGTTGGCACTGGATGTCATCTTAAAGGAAACTCCAACGATATGGTGGGCCTCGTACATAAAGGGAATGAAGGACTAGGAACAATGCAGTAGACTTATAAAGATACGCTTTGGGCCCAAGGAAGAAGAAAGTGAGCAGAAGTACACAAGAGAGGTCAACCCATCAAGTCACATCAAAAAATGTAGATCGTTATGGTAGATAGGAGACTATTGGAACGATGAGACAATTGAGAAGGTGGCAGACTTATTACGGGAATATCAAGACTTATTTCCAACAACATTCTCCGAGATGAAAGGGATAGCAGACGATTTAGGCGAGATGAAGATTCCATTAAAACCTGGAGCTAATCAAATACGATAGAGATCCTACATATTGAACTTGAGGCATAATGAGAAGGTTAAGGCCGAAATAGAAAGGATGCTAGATGCAGGAATTATTGAACCAGTAGAAGAATTTGAATCGATTATCCCAATAGTGGTGTAGGACAAGAAGAACGGAAGAATTACAATCTGTGTGGATCTAAGAAAGTTGAATGATGCATTCTTACATGACCCATTCCCAACATCATTTATAGATGAGGTATTGGAGAATGTAGGAGGTCAAGAAATGTATTCATTTACAGATGGATTCTCTAGATACCATCAGATAAAAATTGTGCAGGAGGATAGACATAAAACCAAAATTACAACAGAATGGGGCAGTTATCAGTACATGGTGATGCCATTTGGATTGAAGAATGCCCCTGCAATGTTTTCTAGAGTAGTAGTGGCAACGTTCAAGGAGTTCATCCATAAATTTTTGGAATTTTATTTATATGATTGGACAATGTTCAATATACTTCAGGATCATATAGAAGTACTTTGGGTCATGTTAGATCGATGTAGACAGTGTCATATTTCCATGAAATTGAAGAAATGTATCTTTTTGGCACCATTTGGAATTCTACTAGGACATGTAGTATGCAAACAAGGACTATTGGTTGACCCAACCAAGTTTGGAACAAGGAGTTCCATGTACATGTATACACATTATCCATAGCAATGGGAACAATAATATCACAACCAGGAGAAGGAGACATCGATCATCTAATTGTGTTTGCAAGTAGGAAGTTGTCTATATCTAAAAAAAAATTATACCACTACAGAACGAGAAGGATTGGCCATGGTCTATGCGCTCTATAAGTTCATAAATTACTTACTTGGGTTTCACTTCAAGATGTACACAAATCATTCTACATTAAAATACCTAGTCAATAAGCATGTCTTAGGAGGAATAATATCCATATGGTTTTTACTATTTCAGGAATATGAATTTGAGGTCATAGTAAATCTAGGGAAGTTAAATGCAGGACTTGATCATCTCTCATGCATATTAACAGGAGAGGATGCAGGTAATGTAGATGATAATTTTTCATATGCATAGTTTTTTGCAGTAAGGATGGTGGATGATTACTTTGCAGACATTGTGGAGTTTTTAAATATAGGTGTGGCTCCCTTTGACATGAGAGTTGCGCAGAAGAAACAATTGGTAGTGAAAGAAACAAACTATCAGTTGATTGGAGGGAACTTGTATAAGTTAGTAGCAAATGGGGTATTAAGGAATTATGTACTTGAACATGAGAGGTCAAATATATTGGAGGAAGTGCACAATGGGATGTCTAGAGGATATTACGCATGAAAAGCAGCAACATAGAATATTTTATGCATAGGGCTTTGGTGGCCTACATTGCACAAATACACGAAGGAGTATTGTTAGCCATGTGACGTATGTCAAAGAGTGGGTAAGCCATATCGACGTAATGAAATTCCACTCAATCCATAGGTTACGTTGCAAGCCTTCGATAAGTGAGCCATTGACTTTGTAGGTCTTATCAACCACAAGCCAAGAGATCAGGAGCACGATATATCATTACTGCAATAGAGTACTTAACCAGGTGGGAGGAAGCAACACCAGTTACTGATTGCACTATAGATATTATTGCGCAGTTTCTATTCGAGAATGTAGTCATTAGGTTTGGATTTCCACACTTCTTACTTAGTGATCAAGGTACACACATTCTAAATATAACCATTTCCACATTAAATAATGAATTTCATATACATCATCAGAAAAGAATAACATATCACCCTCAGGCTAATGACATAGTGGAAGCTTTTAATAAGATTTTAGAGAATGCTTTGACAAAAATTTGTAATGTTGGAAGAGATGATTAGGACTTACACATCCTATAGTACTATGGGCATACAGAACTACAAGTAAGAAGCTTAGAGGGAAAACATTGTTCTGGTTGGTCTATGGACAAGAAGCAATGATTCCAATGGAGTTCGTTCTACCTAGCCTGTGCATTGCAACAATCATTGATCTCTCTGATGCGGTAGGCCATAGAGGAGATATTGACATAATTAGTTTAGCTTGAGGAGGATCGGTTTATCGCAAGATTTCATCAGCATGTGAAGAAAGACAGAGAGAAATCCTTTGAAGATCGACACATTAAATCCAAGAAATTTCAATTTGGCGATTTGGTATTACTTTATGACATCAAGTATCTGTAGCACCCAGGGAAGTTCTGCATACACTAGTTAGGTCCTTATGTGATCCAATAGATAACCAAGATAGGTGTTGCACAGTTGGGAACCTTGGATGGAAAAATCTTGGAAGGAATGGTGAATGGAAGTCTTTTGAAACTCTATAGAGACAACCAATAATTTGCGTAGTAATTTGTGCTATGCAAGAACCCCTGTATTATAGTAAGTGTACCATGGTAGAAAGAAAAACAAGAAAAACCAAATAAAAAGTAGAAAAAGGAGAGAAAATAAATAACAAGGTAGTGATAGGAGAAGGAAAAAGAAGGTGTGAAATCCCAAGGTACTAGAACTTGCATGGTTGAACTAATCATCTCACACGAATCGAACACTACACCAAGTTAAAGGAGAATATACATATAGACCTGACTGCGATGAGAAACACACTATTGTCCAGATTGGCATGAAAAAAACATTTAATGTAGTCAGGAAGGCACGAAAAAGATAGTTGGACGGTCAACGTAATAGGTCATAAAAGAACCATACAAGCATTCACTCAGGAAATCCGCCAAGAAATCATGGATGATCAACAGTACGAGGGAGAAATCACTTGAAGGATTTTTCAATTAAGATGAAATGATGGAAAAACTCATCAACTTTGATGGTGGATGGGATGAGTTAGTTAAAATAGGATGGGATAGGTATGGTCACCACGAAATCACAAAAGCATAAGAACATCGTTAAGCATAACGCATTCTTAGATACCACTATGAGAAAATCAGAGCAACCCAACGAGAACAAAACCAAGTGTTGATGGGCGAAATTGACCGCTCGTCAACTGGAGGAGTGAATCCAGTACAGGGTTGTCTAATTAACCCAAGCCATTTGGTTTAATTCACTCCGACGGGTTTAGCAGCTACGTTGGCCGATCTAAGTTCTAAAGAAAGAAAAAATAACTAAAGAAAATACAATACTTAATAAAGAACAATCACTAAAATCTATATGTACATTTAAATATATATATGTACAATTTATTTAAATAATACATGTATGATAATTCTATGTACAATCTGTACAAACAAGAGTTTTAATCTAAACCCGTAAAAATCAAATGCAAATTGGTTCTTTTAACAACAGTGATAAAGAAAGTGAAAACACTATCTAATTTTTTGGTTTGTTTTCTTGGATGTGTACACTCATGAAATCAAATATTAAACTGCTTAATTCAACAAAAAATTATAGATAATGGAAAATGTTCTATATATAGAAAACTACTATATTCAGCAAGCTAATGAAATCAAATAACAGGCTAACCTATTATTGCATCCAATGTCTGTTCGATATTGAATATCCAACCACCTTTATCTGATGAAGTAACCCTGCTACAGATCTTGAGATTGCCCCTAATAAATGAGGAATGATAATGCTGGAGATTGAATTATAATAACAAAACATATAATAGATGTAGTCACAATAAGCTTATAATTTGAAAGTAACCACGATAAGATAATTCTTCCTGTAAGAACTTGCATGTCAACATTCAACTGAAATTAAAGATAAATATCCTAATTTAAATTGAATAAAGGATCATTGTGTGTTATATCTGAGACACGAGATATGGGAAGTATGTGAAAAGGATTATCTCAAATAACAATAAATCATGAAGACGAAAAGCTATCACTATTTATCATCATATTGAGATAAGCAGAACTTAAATTAAAACATGATACATAAAGCTAAAGTTGTAATGTATTCTATGTCATTCAAGTCTGTATATAAACATCCATACTCTCGCCCCAGGCCAAGATCATCATTGTTTACAAAATGATGGGTTTATATAGGTCTCAAGAAACATAATTGTTTCTGTTCCTGAGATCAAATTTGTTTCAAAAAATATGGGGGATGCAACCACCCTGATTCACCAAATATCAGAAAAACTAACTACAACCTATTTCTGTGCATTGAAACCACATTATTGATATGGCTGGAAAGTATGAAGAGTGCCTCAAATCAACTTGACATCATAGATCTCTGAATATCCTGTTAGCAAAAGAAAATAGGAAGATTTCAGATATGTTTTATGTCATTGATTTAGACAATTCGAATTTTCTTAATTGGCTACAGAATGAAATCTCATTCTATTTACTAAACAAAAAAAACTATTTTTTTTTAAAATAAAGATTTATCCAACAACCAAATAATCTAACTAAAGAATGAAAACTAACATGCTATTTAAAACGATCATACCTCTGACCATGCAATCGAATCGAATCATGAACTTTGGAGTTAACGATGGTTGTAGCTGCCTCTACATTTTTAAAAATCACATGTCTTGTGGTCTTCAATCGTTTTTTTTTCCCCTGAATAACTAACTCAAGTCTCAAGTTTTTTAACAGAGTTATTTAGAATACGTAGCTTGCCCATGAGACTGTTTAGTAGCTTTTGGGACAGGTTCAGGGTTGGTGTAGGTGGTCACAAGACAGGCCTGAGTAGGTAACAAACGTTTCAACACTTGCAAGCAGACCAAAATGCTCACCTTAGCAACAAAGAAACTCTAAGATTTTTACCTCTAAAGGATGAGCTATATCTCTGGGACAATCCAATTTCTAGGGAAATTGCTCATGATGAAGGTAAAAGGGCTTATTTCGATTCTGGGTTTTCAAGGGTTTGATCTAATTCAAAACCATTTGCTAAGAATAGCTCCTGCAAAAATGTGTCTCTGGTAGGCAATTATGGGGTTGACCAAACTGTAACAAGAGTGACTCAAAACAATTGGGGGTTTAGATGACAGAGGTAGAAGAGGTAAGTATGAGCGGATACCATAAAAATAAAAAAATACAGAGAGCTTGTTAACTCATTATGCCAACCAACCATTCCTTTCCAAATCTTCCCTAGCATTATCATATGAGAGCAGGGTTTGGATGTCATTCAGTTCGACCCTTACCACTAGAGCCATACTGAATGGAAGGGTAATTAACACACAACACACAGGTAGGGTTTGCAAAAAATGAAACAGAGCCATAGCCCTGAGCTTTAACAATACATGCTGTAATGATTCAAACGATGGGCAGGGTGTTTAATCAAAATGTGTGTGAAGAGTTTTGTAAAACCTGAGACCATGCTAAGGAGTAATGGCATCCTGTACATTGTATTCCACCTCAGTACTGAGTACATGCTAGGACCAAAGTACTCTGAAAACATAGTGCGCGCATCATAGTTTGATTGCAAAGTTAGGTAAGTTTGCAAAAAACCGAATAGTCACAAGTTTCATGAAAGAAATATGATCAAGAATCAAACCAAAATCAATACAAAAAAGATCGAATATCAAATGGTGGGGGTCTTTTGTTCATACAACCATAAATATCCTAGGCATGCTTAGAATCGAAAGGGTCACAAACAAGGAGAGCAACATGTTCATAGCAAGAAATCACAATTATGTAATAAACCATATGCTTTCAATGAAATTTTAAAACAAAAAAAGTCATGATAGTTGCAAGTTTTCATGCTTTCAGTCATGAAAATGAAGCACGAATAGATGATAGGTAAAATATGACGATTTACAACTTTCGTTTAGAGAAACGCTTATGAAGAGTAATAAAATTTCATAGACCTCTATGTAGGCAGCTTATAAAAATAGTAATTATATAATCACTGCCAACAATGGCGACATGCTGGGAGAAGCAGTTATCTCTGTCATATGAACAAGTTCAGGTTAGAATAATTTTAAAAACTTCGAATCGAAAACAACCAAAAAGTTTTTTGAACATCTCAAATAATCATAATGCAGTCCAATTTCAGACAACTTTTATTTTTAAAGAAACGAAAAACTGGTGACAATCTTGGCAAAAGAGAGCCACGATGTTAAGTTAAAATCTTCAATACTATTGACAGGGCCGCTGCTGCCAGTAGGCGTCCATAGCCTCGACGGGGTTGTCAATTAACCCACTCTGACGTCTGTATCCTGTTAAGAAATTTCATATCAGAACGAAGGATGTTTAAGACCAAAATGAAATCCATATCTGAGAATTTTCTTTCACCTGACATTGCTTCGCTGCCAGTGGGCCTGTTCAGTACCCCGGGGAAGTTATCTTGGCATCATGCATGCATTTACCCGTTTCCAGCAGACCTGTTCAGTGTCCCGCCAGGTTTACAAACACTTGCCACAGCTCTCTGAGAGTTTATTCATATTATAGTTGTTTAAAATATTCAATAGAGCGAGGTGACGCTGAAAATTCCAGTCTTTATGTCACATACCTTAAAAAACATTTTTTGTTGTCCTTCATCAAGATCCAAAAATATTTCATTAATGAAACCAACTTTCAAGAACAGGGAGACATCGTTGAGTTGCTCTCTTAAAGAACAGGGACAGCGTAAAAATATTCTTATAGATGGTTGTGAATACTTTCAATTGCAGATTGAAACCGAGAAAACTCTTTTCAAACAAAAAGTCATCTTTAAGAAGGCTACAATTTCAGAGAAATATAGTAATTGATGTTCTAACAATTTTCAACAGTTATTTTCGAGGGGAAGTTTTATGTTTTCTTTGTCTGAGCTAACCCGTGGTGCAGGCATCTGTGTTTCAAAAGAAAGACCGATAAGCAGAAATGAAAACCAAAACAAACCAGAAAATAAAAACAAACAACAAGTAAAACAAAACAGAAAATATTTACAAAGGGTGTATCTGAAAACATCATGCAAAAAAAAATCCCTTGGGAGACTGAAAGAAAATAGAAAAATCATGTTTGATGTGAAAGCAGTCCTACTCGTGGTACCTTGGGTCAGGGTTGAATTTACGATTCAGATTTATTTATCTCTTTACTTTCCATTTAAAATTTTCATAATAATACTGCAGCTTTGAAAAATAAATATTCAACGAAAAGCAGAAAGAAAAGGATTGCGCAGACTTCCTTGACAATAAACATGTTATGGTTCTCGTGGTGCGCCCACTTGTGTTCATGAATGCATTATTACAAAGAGAATTAATGAGGAATAAAACTGAAAGAAAACCTATTCCTAAACCTACCCTAACTACCAAACAAATCAGAATACTATGTGAAGTCATGTTTCCAATGTAGCCATCAGAGTAACTCCAATCCTGCAATGGAAAAAAAATCAAACATTACTAACAAGGATGGTAATATATCGAAAAATGACACAAATATATCACACTTACCTTCATAATAATTATTTAGAAACAAAGTAAGCATGATCTTACCATTCCCTCGAAAATTCTTGATGTATGAGTCCTCCAGCCATTGTGCAATCTTGTCGTGATAAGGGTCATAATGGCATGGATGAATGCAGACGATTTTGTAGAACTTGTCAAGATTATGGGGAAATGACATAACCATTAGCCAAAACTAAAGTGCCCCATCCTCCTGACAAGTCTCTAAGTGTTCATTAATTCCTTCACATGGAGAATCTAAAAGAAAAATGTCACGCTTACTTCCAAGATACTTAGGTAAAAACAAAGCAAGCACAACTTCATCTTTATTTTGAATTTTTTTTATATATGAATATTCAAGCCATCCTGAGATCCTATCACAAAAATGAGGATGTAGACAATTACTTGGATGAAATGAATATATCAATGGGGAACTCAACATAAGAGGATTCGTGCCATCAATTAGATCATTGGTTTGAATGTTTCCTTTGATGAGATTGATCATTTCAAAATGTGAAGCATAAACATTAAGATTTGAGCTAATCAAAGAACGAATATGCAACGTAGAATGTTTGATCTCCATAAGATATARTGMAYTGTCTTTTTYAACAATAAACTRTGTAAAATCATCTCGCAACATGTCCTTTTCCCATGTGAGTGAKGAAAGTGAAMRAGYGTYRRATCYGAYTTTATCAATGTTAKGYTTGGAATTAATTTCACCAAAATTTAGAATATTGAAAGGATATGATTGTGGCGGAAAAGAGTAGGATGTTGTAGGTAAGGTGTCAAGTCCAACAGAGTCTAGGAAGAGATCAGGATATAAAGAATAAAAGGAATCAGAAATAAGAACATGAAAAGAATCTCTTGAACTACGATAATTAACAATGGTATTCTCAAGACATTTCTCTTCACCTTCTTTAAAACTCTTACTCCATTTTGGTGACGAATTCCTCAACATAATATGATCATCTGGATTTTCCTTTTGTATGATAGATAATTCAAAACTTACGTGACGAACATCTAGTCTTTCCTATGGATAAAGTACATTTTGAGGATGAAGGTTTAAAGTTTCTTCTTCTAGTTGCATATCTTCTTCTCTAATCAGTTTCATAGGAGTGTTAGAACGTTTAGGACGATTTTCGTCACTTAAGTGTTCTTCAATGACTGATTTTAAATATTGATTAGAGCATGAGTTACAAGAATGAGGATATTCACCTTGAGCTAGAAATGAATCTTCTTCCATACTGGTCGAAGACTGAAAATACAATGAGTCAGAGGAAAAACCAATTTGGTTGTCAATAAGAACTTGGTCAATAGATTCTACCTCCCTTGCTTGTTCAACATTGTCGGAAGGATTCTTCTCATCTTGCAAAGAAAATTCTTCTCGCAGTTGAGTGATAGGATTTGCAATTGGTTATTTGTTCGTGATTGAATATGAATGGATGGAAGGGATGCAAGCATCATAGAGGAGATTTAATGCAAATGACATGTCATCGAGATTAAATTTACAGAGGATATGATAGACTCTTGTCAAAAAGTTTTTTGAAAATGAATCACCATTGATTAGTGAAGCATGAAATTCTTCACATAATTGATCAAAATCATAAATTTCAAAAGAATCTATAAATTCATCTACAAATTGAAACCAATAAAAAATGTGACATGCTAGAAAGGATTCAAACCAATGTTTAATCTGACCTCTAAAAGTAAAAGCGAACAATCTACATAAAATTCTTAAATCTGAGATGTCATGTTTGATGCATTTGCACCAAAACTTGTTAAGGTGGTCTTTAGCAGATACATTGCCTCCACCATCAAAGGTGAGTTTGGACAAGTGAGAGACTGTCTCATTGGGAACATCGGGTAATGAGAAGTTGAAAGCATGTTCTAACACAGTGATTTGGGGAGCCATGGGGAAATTGAATACATTTAAAATAAAGGCTCCTACAAGGCCAGCTTGTTAGTCGGCCCTCCTTCTAGCGCCATTTGTTGATGGGTGAAATTGAACGCTCGTCAACTGGAGGAGTGAATCCGGTCCGGGGTTGTCTAATTAACCCAAGCTATTTGGATTAATTCACTCCGACGGGTTTAGCGTCTCCATTGGCCAACCTAAGTTCTAAAGAAAGCAAAAATAACTAAAGAAAATACAATACTTAATAAAGAACAATCACTAAAATCTATATGTACATTTAAATATATATATGTATAATTTATTTAAATAATACATATATGATAATTCTATATACAATCTGTACAAACACGAGTTTTAATCTAAACCTGTAAAAATCGAATGCAAATTGGTTCTTTTAACAACAGTGATAAAGAAAGTGAAAACACTATCTAATTTTTTGGTTTGTTTTCTTAGATGTGTACACTCATGAAATCAAATATTAAATTGCTTAATTGAACAGAAAATTATAGACAGTGGAAAATGTTCTATATATAGAAAACTACTATATTCAGCAAGCTAATGAAATCAAATAACAGGCTAACCTGTTATTGCATCCAATGTCGGTTCTATATTGAATATCCAACCACCTTTATCTGATGAAGTAAACCTACTACATATCTTGAGATTTCCCCTAATAAATGAGGAACGATAATGTTGGAGATTGAATTATAATAACAGAACATATAATAGATGTAGTCACAATAATCTTATAATTTGCAAGTAACCACGATAAGATAATTCTTCCTGTAAGAACTTGCATGTAAACATTCAACTGAAATTAAAGATAAATCTCTTAATTTAAATTGAATAAAGGATCACTGTGTGTTATATCTGAGACACGAGATATGGGAAGTATGTGAAAAGGATTATCTCAAATAACAATAAATCATGAAGATGAAAAGCTATCATTATCTATCATCATATTGAGATAAGCAGAACTTAAATTAAAGCATGATACAGAAACCTAAAGCTATAATGTATTATGTGTCATTCAAATCTGTATATAAACATGCATACTCTCACCCCAGGCCAAGATCATAATTGTTTACAAAATGATGGGTTTATATAGGTCTTAGGAAACATAATTGTTTATGTTCCTGAGATCAAAATTGTTTCAAAAACTACGGGGAATGCAACCACCCTGATTCACCAAATATCAAAAAAACTAACTACAGCCTATTTCTATGCATTGAAACCACATTATTGATATGGATGGAAAGTCTGAAGAGTGCCTCAAATCAAATTGACATCATAGATCCCTGAATATCCTGTTAGCAAAAGAAAATAGGAAGATTTCAGATATGTTTTCTGTCATTGATTTAGACAATTCGAATTTTCTTAACTGGCTACAGGATGAAATCTCATTCTATTTACTAAACAAAACAAACTAATTTTTTTTAAAAATAAAGCTTTATCTAACAACCAAATAATCTAACTAAAGAATGAAAACTAACATGCTATTTAAAACGATCATACCTTTAACCATGCAATCAAATCAAATCATGAACTTTGGAGTTAACGATGGTTGTAGCTGCCTCTACATTTTTAAAAATCACATGTCCTGTGGTCTTCAATCGTTTTTCTTTCCCCTGAATAACTGACTCAAGTCTCAAGTTTTTTAACAGAGTCATTTAGAATACGTAGCTTGCCCATGAGACTGTTTAGTAGCTTTTGAGATAGGTTCAGGGTTGTTGTAGGTGGTCACAAGACAGGCCTGAGTAGGCAACAAACGTTTCAACACTTGCAAGCAGACCAAAATGCTCACCTCAGCCACAAAGAAATTCTAAGATTTTGACCTCTAAAGGACGAGATATATCTCTGGGATGATCTAATTTCTGGGGAAACTACCCACGAAGAAGGTAAAAGGGCTCATTTTGGTTCTAGGTTTTCAAGGGTTTGATATAATTCAAAACCGTTTTCTCAGAATAGCTCCCGCAAAAACGTGTCTCTAGCAGGAAATTACGAGGTTGACCAAACTGTAACAAGAGCAACTCAAAACAATTGGGGTTTTAGATGACAAAGGTAGAAGAGGTAAGTCTGATCGGATACCATAAAAATAAAAAAATACAGAGAGCCTGTTAACTCATTATGCCAGCCAACCATTCCTTTCCAAATCTTCCCTAGCATTATCATATGAGAGCAGGGCTTGGATGTCGTTCGGTTCGACCCTTACCACTGGAGCCATATTGAATGGAAGGGTAATTAATGCACAACACACAGGTAGGGTTTGCAAAAAATGAAACAGAGCCATAGCCCCGAGCTTTAACAATACATGTTGTAATGATTCAAACGATGGGCAGGGTGTTTAATCAAAACACGTGTGAAGAGTTTTGTGAAACCTGAGACCACGCTAAGGAGTAATGGCATCCTACACATTGTATGCAACCTCAGTACTGAGTACATGCTAGGACCAAAGTACTCTGAAAACATAGTGCGTGCGTCATAGTTTTATTGCAAAGTTAGGTAAGTTTGCAAAAAATCGAATAGTCACAAGTTTCTTGAAAGAAATATGATCAAGAATCAAATCAAAATCAATACAAAAAAAGATCGAATATCAAATGGTGGGGGTCTTTTGTTCATACAACCATAAATCTTGTAGGCATGCTTAGAATCGAAAGGGTCACAAACAAGGAGAGCAACATGTTCATAGCAAGAAATCACAATTCTGTAATAAACCATATGCTTTCAATGAAATTTTAAAACAAAAAAAGTCATGATAGTTGCAAGTTTTCATGCTTTCAGTCATGAAAATGAAGCACGAATAGATGATAGGTAAAATGTGACAATTTACAACTGTCATTTAGAGAAACGATTATGAAGAGTAATAAAATTTCATAGACCTCTGTGTAGGCAGCTTATAAAAATAGTAATTATATAATCGTTGCCAACACAAAGATATAGCTATAAGAGAATGCACATGGTGACAAGTCAGGAAGCGATCACTCTAGATGAATGGGGAAAGATCTACCATCAATACCATTAATCCCCCTAGGGGTGATCCTAGTAGGAGATATGTTGGGTAAGTCTACCAACCTGAATTTTATGGACCAAGACATTATCAATGAACAAACATTTCCGGAGTTGGCTAGGGACCAATAATCATGTGCTGAGTGGATATCGGATGCAGGGAATCACATCACTTTCAACGTAAAGTTGGACGAAGATCGGACCGACGTCAATAGCAAGGTTGGGGGTTACAAACACTTCATGATAGTAAAATAGAAGGAAATAGATCAGGATCCCACTGAAAGAGAGGTTTACTAGAAATTGGCCTTGTATACGACACCCAAACTAAACCTGAAGAATTTTCCAAAGGCCATAGGTGTAAAGGAGGATGATGTCATCCTCAATCAACCTCACTAGAGTCTCACTGAAAAATACAAGAAGAGCGTGAAATAAATATAAAGAACAGGTCCAGATCCCATTTTTCATTTTGAACGATGATGATATGGATTACATTGGGTACTTTATCCATGATTCCACCAAAGAACTTTGGGAGGAAGCTACAAATAATCACAAGGAATCCAATAGAATAAGGTATAGGATCAGTTGGGACTCGTTCAAAATCTCTTTGAAATGATGTGCATTGTGAAATACCCCAAGAAAAGGGACAACCCATCCACAGAACCAAGGACAATAAAGGAAGCTCTAATCTAGCCCTCAGGGGAGCATCAAACTACACAGCTTGAGGAAGTCGCATTGGAGTTTCCAGTGGGGGAATTACAGGAACAAATTATGGAATTAGGACAACTTAGTATCATCATCTCCAGATTACTCATCCAAAGGGTAGAGGAACTCCAAGCACATTTGGTACAGGAGATAAGGCATCAAGGTGACGTCGCGCACCAAGACTTGGCCAGACTAAGGGATGAAAGAACCCAAGTACAAACACAGTATGATACAACCCTAAAGCAAAAGAAGGAGCTTGAAGGTAGAATGGAGGAAATTTTGAAGATAAAATAGGGCATAGAGAAGAGGGAAACTAAATCCAAAAAGGAGAAGGATGACGTGGAAGCTATGGTATAGAAGACATGGGTCATTGTTCAACAGTTATACAAACAAGTACCAGAAGTTCCCCTGGTCATAGAGGCCACTATGGATGAACAAATGTTAAATATTGGGGAAGTTATGAAGAGATTCAAAGAGTAGATCCAACATCTGCAACTGGAGAGAACGCCCGACATGCCAATTGAGGTGTGTGAATGTAGACTAAGGATGACAACAATAGCAGTTGCCAAGATTAAGAAATTTGAAGATGAATGTGCACAAATTTGCGAAGAAAGCTCCAAAGTGTGGGAAGAACTCATGGGAGACCCAGAGATGAAGTTCGTAGAAGCCAAACTACGAGCAATGCAAGAAAAGTTCAATGAGGCAACATAAAATGTTATAAAATTGCCACTAGTTGAGATAATTGTTGCCATTTTGGTGCAACGACAAGCATATGTTGAAGTGGAGAGACTTAGGGAATAGTTGAAGGTCCTCCAGCAGAGACTTAGATAGATAGGAAGAAGCAATCAGGATTATTGGTGAATTGGCCAATGTACAGGGGAAGGTCAAACAAGTTGCGGCTGACATAGAGAGAAAAATTCAAGACTTGATCACGCAGGCCATGGAGGAGATCACAGCAAAATAGGCCACCATGGTCACAAAGGTAAAATATGCTAAGGTTGTTGCATAATAGTTCAATGTAGAGCGGAAGAACAAGAAACAACCCTGAGTGGATCGGGACAAGCCATAGGTGAGTGTTGGAGGCCTATTGGACAAGAAGTTTTGGATTTAATTTATGAGATAAACCTAAGTATGAAGAAAGTGTGCAAAAGAAGGTAACACACATATAGAAGGAAGAAAGAATGCATAAGGTAAAAAAGGTGCACAAGGATGGAGGCAACGCACAGATAGAAGGATAAAGAAAGTGAGTGAGAGAAGGAATCACAAAGGATGAAAGCACGAATTTCCATAAATAAAAGAACAATATAAAAGCTAGAAGTAGAAGAAGGAAAACAACCAGTTAACTGAAGCTAACCATGCCATGCACTGTAATGGGCTATTTTCGGATAGATAAGAATAGGACTTTAAGCCCTAGATTTTGGGTATAAATATGTAAGGGGTAGGGTGAAAGGGAGAGCTAGTGAGAGATAGAGAGTGAGAGAGCTAGTGGGCTAGAAAAAGTATGAAGAATCCACATAGGTTGATATTATGTAAGAATCATGAATGTAATCAATTGATACGATGAATAAAGACAATGTTTGAGAGATAATATTGCATCTTGTGTTCTTTTCTTGTTTATGTGTGTTTATGAATGATGTTGTTATACTTCAAAGACTAGATTTAGTGTATGGATTGATTGTGATGCAATACTCATGAATGGTTTTAATAATCAAGAGCATACATAAGCTATAATAAGAAACAATGATTCATGCATCTGCCTCCCTTTCCTTTACTACTGCAAAAATGTGGTTCTTGTAGCCCCAATAGATACCTTGGGTGAGACTTCATCTGCACAAGAAGGTGATGTCATAAGGGCCAGTGTCTTGAGGCTTTATTGGTCATAGTTAAACTAAACCTTGGGTATTACAACCCATGCATAGACCAGGGAAACCCAACAAAGATATTAATAACAAAACCACTCCCATGGACACTGATATCCTAAAGATATCAATGGGAGGTTCTAGCAGTCACACTCAATTCAGTAGGCTGGATATGGGACTTCTTACTCTGTATAAATTGAGCAAAGTACCAAAATTAAAAAAAATTAGGTATGATAAAGCCACTGGATGCATAATACAACAACAAGTTCAAAAGATTCTAGTCATAGGAGGCAACACAATATAAATACTCAGAGATACCCCAACGATAAAATATTTCAGTGATGGTCCAATTTATTTATCTTTTGATGGAACCACCTTCACCACGGTGACTGAAAAGAATTTAAATAAATTATACTACCATAATCTAGAATTTAGCTCAAGAAGGTGAATATATATGAGGGAAGCGTGAAATATTTAAAGGTAAGAATAGAGAAAGTTAGGACAAAACTAGAATAATCCATAATAGACATGTATTCCCACTTTCCCCTTTCTCAAGAGAATACAACCACCATAATAGAATGATGACCCTTGACCAAGTTTTGAAGATCAGTGGTTAGGTTTGACCTACTTTTGGGACTTCGACAAGCTGTCGAAGGCAGACTGCAAGTCGAAGTGGAGATTGTGGGATCTCAGCCCCTTTTTAGGGATTTTTGGGTTTTGGGCTTATGTAACGGGTATGGGGATGTCAGCCCATGGGTTTACCCATGTTTAGGCCCGATTTTGTAATGTATAAATAGATGTCTAGGCGATGTAGGAAGGGGCCTGATACCTTGATAAGTTCTAGGGAAAGGGAGATATCTATGTGATGCTAGGTGCTAAGTGCAAGTGGTAATTGTGATTGCTTTGTGCATACTGTGTAAGATTTGCAGAGCTAAGTGCAAGTGATCGTAAGAAACTGTGGAAGGCTTTGTGTTGTAACTCAAGGAAGGAGGATCTAGCAAAGTGTGTAGATCTCCTGTCCTCTGCGGAGTGAGAACTCAAGGCTCTGTGCATGTAGAATATTGACAGAAGACAATAAAAAGAAGAAGAGTTGGTGGATGTATCCCCAAGGAGGGGGTGAACCACGTATATCATGTGTTGTGGTTTCTTTGTGCGTTTTGGGTGTTCTCTTGTTTATGTGATTAAATGCTTAGTGTGTTGGTGTATGTTAGATGAATATGATATGATAGATTAGTGTTGAATAATGTGAATGAATGTTATATCTGACCTATGTTGTTGTGCTTGGTTCTTGATTATATTAGATCTATGTGAATACTGCGTCATTTTGTTATTAGGGTTTATCTGCGATGTAAGCTAAAGGCGAATATTGATGAATTGCAACTGCTAAGTGCTTTGTTAAAGTGTTAGAATCACAGATATGTGTCCCAACTAAGTTTGTAGACATCAAATTCCTACAACCATCCCTGCCTCTACTTCGGGTGAGACTTCATCTGCTTCGCAGGTGTTGCCGAAAGGGCCGATAGTTAGTGTTTTGTAGGTGCATTGTTGTAGCGTTGAACCCTGGGTCTACCCCTGTGCCAACAAATGGTTTTGTTGTCAGGACTGGAACTGTTATTGTTGGGAACTAAAGAAAAGATAAATCTACGTGCATAGATATGTTTCTCTAGTGCACAATATTCTACTTGACCTGTGAAGCTCTATGCTAAAAAGAAGAGTTGGATATGAAGAAAAGAGGTAAGACCTGAAATCTTTGTGCTCTAATAAAGGTAAGAACAGTGAAAAGTTTTGATTGAAAAAGTAACATAAGTGGAATTTTTTTTTTCAAAATTATGGATCTAGGTATGTTTGATAAATTTTGTCCTCTCTTGAAAAGTAGGGCACAACTAGATGAAAGAAGGTTTGATATGAGTAGATCTGAAAACAATAGTGAAATATATGTTATTCCTATGCATAGAAAGAATGTTTGGACTAATAAATGGATTCAGGATCCTAGAGAGAATTTTTTGCAGGTTAGCTACTATCCTAGTGTGTAGAATATGAAAGGATGGGGATCCTTTCAAATAAAAAGAAGACTAACCCTTTGTTACAGTTGGATAAGACCAGGACATCTTGCTAAGGAATGCCCTAGTAGAATACCTAGTCGTCTTTGTTGTAAAGCTATGGACCATGACATTCTAGATTTCCCTAGAATGATTGCTAAGCTTGAAAAAATGAATATGAGACAAGAAAAACCTAAGGAAGATCAAGAAACTGTGACCATAGAAGAACCCCAGAAAGAATCGGAGAATGTATTACTACAAATGAAAGAAACCCTAAATGATCACAAAAATATCAACTTATCAGAGATATTCAAAGAAAAAGAATGCATAGAAGCAACAATAGGAGACTTCAACATTGACTGTGTTATGGATGAAGAAACATAGGTGAATATCATGAAAGAAAGAACTTGGGAAACTTTAGTAAATCCTACTATGATTCCTTCATTGGGAGGAATAGAATTATTTAAAGGAAATGTAATGACCCTTTTCTTATTACTGTAAATAATTTCATAAATAATCTGAAACACTAGCTAAATTATAATTAATTATGATATAACCTTAAAATGATTACAAGTTATTAATTAATTATTTTGGATTATACTTAAGCTGAAATATGATTTAACTCCTTGATTAAGGGTTAATGAAGGAGTAATTATTAAATGAGACATTAAATGATTTAGTATTAGACTAATGGTTAGTGACTAATA
>ML799437.1:458737-489966 GCA_009831015.1 Picea engelmannii | reverse complement strand
TTCTAACCTTGTACAATATCTACTGCAAACTGATATTCAGAAAAGAACAGAAAAGATACAATGGCAAATACAAACATTACACAGAGATTTTTCACCTGGAAACCCAAACCGGGAAAACCAACATATATTAT
The DNA here is from genome assembly GCA_009831015.1 of Picea engelmannii. Taxonomy (NCBI): domain Eukaryota; kingdom Viridiplantae; phylum Streptophyta; class Pinopsida; order Pinales; family Pinaceae; genus Picea; species Picea engelmannii. Next base: position 489,835 of record ML799437.1, on the reverse strand, counting down.
ATTCATACAATTATCTTACATTGTTTACAATACAATATACATATAGGAGCCAGCGGTATCCAAAACCCTAACCCAATGACCTGGATTAGTCCAAAACCCTAATTCCTAAACCGAAAATAGAAAACCATCGGCAAAAACCATGTGCCGAAAACCACCTAATATCATGTGGTCCCGGAAATATGTCGGCCCGGCGATAATATGTTGGCTCAAAACCGGAGAAAATATGTCGACTCGTGCAAAGAATAGAACACATACCCAACACCTTTTTGAGGGAGCACTGTCCAATCTGGGCAGCAGTTGATCTGTTGAGGAGAATAAGGGGAAAATCTTTCAATCTTGGAAGGCAGTTGCATTCGAATTCCTGGTTCATCCATGGTCTTAGGGAAGATCCATGGCTTAAGGAGGGAAATCCTCAACTTCCCCAAGGATATCTCAAGTGGTTAAAGCCTCTCCAAGGCTATATAAGCAAGCTTTCTAATGGTGAAAGAGGACTGGAAAAGGAGAATCACACCAAACTTATGATCTTATAAGTGGTGTTGGAACAAAGATAATTTGGAAGCAAGATACCTATGATCTCATAGGGAGCAATCGATGAAGCTATCATCATTCGGATTGTGGATCTTTTGTGCAAGGGGTAGACAAGGAGGACTTGACGAAACTGTTGCAATCCATCCACTTCTGTAAGCAATGTTTTGTCCTCATTAATATAATTTGCTTGGCCTGTTTCTTTCTAATTCATGTTCAATCTCACATGAATTTGTCTCTTTAGTAGATAGACCTATTCTGGACTAATCTTGATAGAGTAGGAAGTGGTCGTATTTTTTTTTTCTACAGGGCTTATCAAAGAGAAAAAGATTGGAGCTCAACTTGGAGCGTGCAGGGACAAACACCGGTAAAAGGTACTTCTTTTCTCCTTCCTTCTCACACACTAGTCCATCTAGATATAAAAGGAAGTCAGTGACCATGATAAGCACTTTCTATCTTAGAGTTAAGAGTCTAGCTCTTTGGGGAGATCTACCTGTCCGCAAGGAGATTTTCCTTCAACAGAAACTGGCGACTCCACTGGTGAGGAATCAAAACTTTCTTAGTTTTTTTTTTCCTCATAGGCCTTGTCTTACCTTTTTCTTTCTTAGACCTTGTTCACCCCTTTATATCTGATTGCATTTTCTGATTGACTCTTCACTCCATCACACTCAGCTTGATTGCAAAAATTCCATTGAAATTTTGGGTTTTTTGGACTTTTTTATGAGCTTTAGGACTCTAGAGCTCCCCTGCCTTGTTAGAAGAGTGCCAGTGCTCCCTTAAGCTGTTGGACAGAGCTTTTTAATTCTCTGGTGGCCCTTATACCAGAGCGCCAGCCCCTTTTTGCCCAAAATCTCTTCAAAAATTGCAATTTTTGAAGGTCCAAACCCTATTTTCTCACTTGTTGGGCTGCTTTGTGATTCAATGATTCTTCCTTTGACCCTTGACATACTTCCTCCTGAGAATTAAACACCTTATTGTTCATATTTTATGCCCTTCTTCATTCTTTTTGATTTTTTGCTGTTAAGAGCTTGAAATCAATCCCTTGCTTTCTTCTCTCCTATCCGACTGAACGGGAACTCTAGTGAAGGACATTAGAAGTCTGTGACTCTTCTCATTTAGTTCTTTGAGGTCATATGATCCAATTTCTTTCTCCTTCCTTTTGCATTTTTTATTTTTTTTCTCTTGTTTGATTGCAAAAGGGTGTGTTGTTTGTGCGAAATCTGTGTTTTCTTGTCTGAATCTCCTTGATCTGAAAGGGTAGTTGGCAGGATAAGTTTTTCATTGAATTGATCATCATTCACATGAAAACGACAAAAGTACATATTAATGATTAGTTTTCATATTAGTTTGCATTTCTGAAATGTTGTAGCATCATATTGGATTTGATCGAGAACAAAATTGATTGAGGGCATTCCTTATCAAGTGTTTGATAGTGAAAACGACTCTTTCTCTTTCCCTTAAATAGGTATTCATTGAAAAGAAATGATTTCTTATCATATTTCATGCATATTTTTGGGAATTGAGTCATCATTCAGTCAGTTTCACTTTTGTATACCCTCTGAGTAAACAACAACCATGAAAATCAATGCTTAACTAAAATTTATCAGACTTTTTACATCATTGTTAGCAAACCTACATTAGTTTAAGGTGTAGGGATTTGGAATAGGTTGAAAGGATAACTTTCCAAAGATATCAAACAAACTTAGTATATTTTGGTAGGGAGAGTCAAATCCAACTGTCGTATTGTCTTGTTGGGATCCCCCTCTCACACAAGGGTTACGCACGAGGTCGCATTCGGGTGAGTTACAGAGATTATCCCTCCGTGGTTCAACTGTTTGTAGTGGTCAGATCGTATATCGAGGATCACTGGAAGGTATACCCACAATTATGTGTGGGAGCCTTTCAAGCTGATTTCAGACTTGTTATCCTACCCATACGTTCCAACTGGACTGTTGACTGTACCCACCCAGGGGCTGACTACGAGTTGGTGACCTTAGTAGACACAATCTTTAGGGTCTCACACAAGGTGATGGTGAATGGAAGTCTCACTGTACCTGGAACAGACGTTGGTCAAACTCACTCGGGCTCCTTGGAGGGTAAATCCACAATTACTACGTGGAAGTTTGCACCAAGGTGTAAGTCCGTTAAGCATGTCTCCAACGTAACTGATCCACCCGCTCTATCCCCGCCCCTTCCTTTTTTGATCTCGTGATGTTGGATTTCATCACCAACTAGTGGTTTCATCATAGGAAGGTTTGTTTGATTGATTTCTTCTCAGATTCGTAGTGCGTGTTGTTTGTTTTACTTAGTGGACCTTAGGTCGAGTCAGTGTTAATGGCATCGAATCCTGGGAGTACCAATGGAGGAACCCCTCCTCCTGGGGAACCTTATACATTTCCTTCATTTGGAAACTTTGGTCCTCCATATGTTGCCACACTGAGTCTTCCAGGACTCACTATTGGATTACCAGTTTGGTTGTTCCCCACTCTGGTGATCCCGAATCCTCCCAATGTCTCAGTTGCACCTAATACTTTGGATGTCAATACACCACCCACACATCAACCTCATGTCGACTTTTTGCCTTCTTCATCCATCAAGTCTCCTTCCATTTCTCCTTATTCACCTAGTGAAATCTTTAAAGCAAGTAGCCAGGTTGATCAGAAGAAGAAGAAGAACCCAAAGAGGAAAAAGGCCCCAACAACATCAGATGTTGGCTCTAAGAAACTAGTTACTATTAATAGTACTGGGAGTGTTGATGAGGTCAACAAGATTAAAATGAAGAATCTAAAACCCAAATTCCCTTGCAGCCTTTGTAAGGGTGACCACTTTCTGAGGGATTGCCCCGGTCTTACCCAGGTCTTAGAAATGTGGTCCTCCATGTCATTGACCTCTGTCGGTCATGTCGATGATACCCTGTCAACTAGTGATGTTCAAGTTGGTAAGGAGAAGAAAATTGTCAAGTTCCCTTGTATGTTATGTAAAGTTAATCATTACTCTCACCTTTGTCCTCGCATGGACGAGGCTTCTTCTCTTTTGGAAAAACTTCAACTTCCAAAAAGTTATCGTAAGCTTTCCCCCAAATCATAGTTGGTTGATGGACTGGTCAATCCGGTTCCATCCCCGGTCAGTCTAGTTGATCAGGTGGTCCATCTAGTTTCCTCCTCGATTGAACCACAAACCCAAGTAGTTGATCCAGTTTCATCATCGATCAGCCCTGCTCTTCATCAAAAGAGTGACACCAAAGTGGTCGATCTGTCTCCTTCCTTGATCAACCCCGTTCTTCATCAAGAGAAAGACATCAAAGAGATCGATCCAGTTTTGCCATCGGTCGATCCCATTCCTCCATTGAGGAATGTCAAAGTGATTTATCTAGTCCCTTCCTCGGTCAGTCCCACTCTTCCTCTGAAGAGTGCCAAAGTGGTCTATCCAAGTCCACCATTGGTTGATCTGATCTAATCATCGGTCAATCCTACTCTCCTTCTAGAGAGTAAACCCGATACTGCCCATGTTTTTCTCGTTAATACAAACTCTGCCATACTGGGGGGGAATTTCTCCTTCTCCTGTGAAACCCACTCCAAGTAATGAGGCCATCCTTTTTTATTGGGGTGTGATAACTAGACCTCGTCTTCCCTCTCACATTCCTTTCCATATTACAGTACAGGTTCATGGTCAGGATGTTCCTCAAACGCTCATAGATGAAGGTGCGTTTGTTAGTATTTTGTCTTCTACTGCTTGGTACGCTTTGGGTTGTCCACAGCTTGCATCGGTTACACATAATCTATTAGCTTTTAACAAAAGAACTAGTCAACCTTTAGGGATCCTTCCTCAGTTTCCTATAACTTTGGGAGGGAAAACTATCTTTATCGATGTCATGGTAGTCTGAGACCCCTTGGATTTTTCTTTACTCCTTGGGCAGGATTATGTCTATGCTACGAAAGCTCTTGTATCCACCCTTTTCCGTGTGATATCTTTCCCTCATGATGGAAGAATTGTGACTATTGATCAACTTTCATTCATCAACCCCGACTGGGTTACCTCCCTAAGTGGTTCCTATATGCAGACAGTATCGCCCCTGCCGCATGTCAATTATGTGGCGTTGTCTCCCATGATTTCAACTTCTGTTGCTTTGGATCCGGTAGTGGACATGGTGATCTCTTCGGTAGGGTTATTGGAGCTCAATCTCCTTACCCCTGTCACGACCCTCGACATGTGTTCCTTCCAGAGTGATTCTCTTCCATCCGACGAAGATATCTTGGAAGCCATGACCAAGTTTTGTCCCTTGACATGGTACCCTTCCAGAGCATTATCCTCTCAGAAGCCATGATCAAGAAGAGACCATGAGCATAGTTTCTCTTCTCTATGGCAAGCTTGTTAAAAAATGAAACAGAGGCCTTGAGCATAGTTCTTTTCCTATGTCAAGCTCATTAAAAATGAAACAGTCACCTCTCTTGAACCTTCTTTTCATCCACCCTTCTCTTTTTTCTCATCTACTAGAGAAATTGGTAACAACCTTAGATTCGGTGAATGAATCGAAGCTTGGAGGGCATGTCTCCAGCCTTTAATGATCTTTCTAGATTTAAGCCACTAGCTTTCAAGCTGGGGGCATACCAAGCTTAGTCTTTGTTCTTTCTCGTGCTCGTAAATACATGAGAATGCATCCGGGTAGACTTTTATCTTTTTTTCGAACCTGTATGGATACATGAAAAAGGAACCCCCTGGAGTCTTCTTTAAGCTCTTTTCAGACTCTCTAAACATGAAAAGATTGCCAAGTGATCTTGCTTCCTTTCCCACTCATTAAACGGTTTGAAAGGGCGTCTTTCGAGTGATAATTTATCTCTTTTTCGGCCTCGCGAGACTAACATTACGAAAAAGGACAACATTGGAGTCATCTTTAAGTTCTTTTTAGACTCTCTAAAGATGAAAAGATTATCGAGCGACCTTGTTATTTTCACGCTCATTAAAGTATTTGAAGAAAATGTCTGTTAAGCGATAGTTTATCTCTTTTTTGGTCTCATTAGACTACTTTATGAAAAAAGAACTGAGAGAGTTCCCTTTTAAGTGTTTTTCCAGACTCTATAAGCATGAAAAACCTTCGAGTTTTTTGTCTTTGGACTCGCTAAACAAAACATCGATAGGCCCATATGGGATCGAACCCTTACTTCTTCTAGTTCGTTAAACAAAGGAAGAGGAACTTACCGAAGGTGAGTTATATCGAGCATGTGTTACCCTCCTCGAGCTCGTTAAATTAAAAAGAGGTACTCATCTATCTAGATGGGGGAAAATTTGAAAGAAGCAAGCCAAGTAGTCTCTTGAGAACATTACCAAGTAATTCTTAGAGTTGCCCTTGAACACGACACTTTGTCTTTTGCACGCATTTTAATCCGCTGAACCTCTGCACTAAGCCAATCCTTTGAGTTTCTCTCACTCCTTTGGGTCACCTGACGTAAGTCACAGCATCCACCGCATCATCAAGTTTTGGTCCATGTCATGTTTCTGTTGTTTTGCCTTAGTGTTCAAGGGAAGTATCCACCTCGAGAGTCAACCACCACAAATATCTTGTCTCGATACCCATGTCATTCCATGTTCATGTGATCTACCAATTACATCTCTATGTCTGTTTCATGTCGTTGATGGGGGATACATCAAGGCCCTCCTTCGACAAGTCTGTTCCTGGCGTCTTCAACACATTATCCAGGAACTAGACTTAGAAAGAGGTTAGTAATTTGGGACCCGCATGTCTCAATGGCAGGCCTCCTCACGTCTGATAGTGGGTTTACATCACTGACCTCTGATCAGATGATTCCATGGATGTTCGACTCCAGCTCATCCATTCACATTTGTTGGAATGTGCTAGGGTACCTTGGGAATCATTGACATTAATGGTGATCTCCCTCGCACTTGTTAACGGTTTACATCATTGACCGGTAATCAAGTGGTTTCTGCCATGTTTGACATCAGGACATCTATTCACATGGTTAGATTCGTACTACATCAGGATTAGTAAGAAGACCCTGGGTTGAGTGATCACTTTGATATGTGCTTTGCCCAGGTTGCGAAGGAGTTTCTCTTGAACAATGACACATATATATTGTTACATAGATCCACTTTGTATTGGTTGTGGCTATGTCTTGTCATCTCGTAGATCCACTGTGTATTTTTCGTGGCTACGATCAGTTCATGTCATCAGAGTATAGATCCACACTGTATCCTCGGTGGCTATACCTTTTTATCAATACAATTATGGATCTGCAGTGTATTTTATGGCGGCCATATCTTGCAAGTATTGATCACCCAAGCATAGGTATGCCTACCTTGGGTTTGAAACATGTCATAATATTTGTTGGATGCTTGTGTGCAGCTTCTGTCAGGTTCCCTGTGTCTATACCCTTTCTTGAAAGTCTACAAAGCATTTCAGTTATCAGTTCTCATCTTCTAACTTCATACTTTGGGGGGCAATCTGTTACACATCAACATTACTCGCTTTGATAAATGTCGCAAGTGTTGCATGTTGCTCACAAGTGTCGCAAGTGTCGCATGTTTCTCACAAGTGTCGCAAGTATCACGCAAAGAATATTGCCATGATGATGACACTAAGGAGACACTTAAAATGCCTCAAACACTTGATTTGAAGGAAGAGGAATGGATAACTGAAGATAAGAACCTCTTTCCACTTGAAAGAAGCATTCAATCTAAGGTTTTAGGAGAGAGCACTCCCCTATATCACCCTTAGGAGCGTTGGCGCTCCCCTATAAAGTGCTAGGGGGCGTTATAACACCAAACAACCCTTCTTAAGGAGTGTTATAGATTTGTAGAGCGTTGGCGCCCCCCTAAAGCCTACTAGGGAGCACTATAGCACTCTGATGGCCTTTTTGAGGGAGCGTTGTCCAATCTGGGCAGCAGTTGATCTATTGAGGAGAATAAGGGGAAAATATTTCAATCTTGGAAGGCAGTTGCATTCGAATTCCTAGTTCAGCCATGATCTTAGGGAATATCCCTGGCTTAAGGAGGGAAATCCTCAACTTCCCCAAGGATATCTCAAGTGGTTAAAGCCTCTCCAAGGCTATATAAGCAAGCTTTCTAATGGTGAAAGAGGACTGGAAAAGGAGAATCACACCAAACTTATGATCTTATAAGTGGTGCTGGAACAGAGATAATTTGGAAGCAAGAGACCTATGATCTCATAGGGAGCAATCGGTGAAGCTATCATCATTCGGATCTTGGATCTTTTGAGCAAGGGGTAGACAAGGAGGACTTGATGAAACTTCTACAATCCATCCATGGCTATAAGCAATGTTTTGTCATCATTAATATAATTTGCTTGGCATGTTTCTTTCTAATTCGTGTTCAATCTCACATGAATTTTTCTCTTTAGTAGATAGACCTATTTCGAACTAATCTTGATAGAGTAGGAAGTGGTCGTATTTTGTTTGTCTACAAGGCTTATCAAAGAGCGAAAGATTGGAGCTCAACTTGGAGCGTGCAGGAACAAACACCGGTAAAAGGTACTTCTTTTCTCCTTCCTTCTCACACACTAGTCTATCTAGATCTAAAAGGAAGTGAGTGACCATGATAAGCACTTTCTGTCTTAGAGTTAAGAGTCTAGCTCTTTGAGGAGATCTACCTGTCCGCAGGGAGATTTTCCTTCAACACCGGTGACTATGCATTGATTACCATGCCCTAAATAACATCACAGTCAGGAAACAGTACCTGATTCTCTGAATCAACGATCTCCTTGATCAGATCAAGGGGGGGAAATAATTTAGTAAGATTGATTTGAAGTCTAGCTACCATCATGTCCCAATAAAATAGACAAATGTATGGAAAAATTCCTTTAATTCAAAAGAAGATCTTTTTGAATGGTTGGTCATGCCCTTTGGTTTGACAAATTCCCCAACAAATTTCATGAGGATGATGGATGATATCTTGCAGCCTTTCACTAATTCTTTTGTGGTGCTGTATCTGGATGACATCCTCATCTACATAAAGACTTGGGAAAAACACTTGCAACATATTCAACATGTTCTAGACACCCTGTGGTAGCACAAGCTATATGCCAACTTGGAAAAATGCACCTTCGGCATGGACAGGGTCTAGTAGCAAGGCTACATTGCTGATGTGCATGGTGTGTATGTTGATCTAGTGAAGATCCAACTCATATGTGACTGGCCATCCCCAACCACGATCACTGAGATTTAGAGCATATTATGCCTTGTCAATTTCTATTGCAGGTTTGTGTTGGGATTCTCCCATATTGCATGGGACCTCAACCAAATAACCAGGGGTGGTGGTAAGTCAAAATTTGTGTGGGGCCTTTCCCAATAGAAAGTGTTCGATGATTTGAAGCAACACTTATGCTCAACCCCAATGATTTCATTACCTGACCTCCAACCTCCCTTTGATATCGAGACAAATTCTTTAGACTATGTTGTGGGCGCAGTCCTCACTCATTACAACCACCTCGTGGCCTATCAAAGTGAGACACTATCAGATGTCGTCCATAAGTACCATACTTATGACAAAGAAATGTACTCCATTGTGCAAGCCTTCCACCAGTGGAGACATTACATTCTCAGGAAGGAAACAATCATCCACATTGATCATAAGCCATTGTAGTTCATGCAGACACAAGGCAAATTGTAGAATGAACGTCATCAGAAATGGTCCACATATTTGCAGCAGTTCCACCTCAACATCAAGTATCAAACATGGCTTCATCGGAAGCTTCATCCACTTAGTTATGGACCTTACACCATAACCAAGGTTGTGGGTGACAATTCCTTTGAGCTCAACCTTCTCCCTTTCCTTGGCTTGCACCTAGTGTTCAATGTGGAGCTCCCTCGGCCTTATTTTCCACCATTATTGGACACCTCAGAGATAGAAGAAAAATTGACACCAACATAGCTCAACCATGACTGCATGGAACATGCATCCACTGATCAGATCATGGACACACAGGTCAAAGGTACTCACCAACAGAGGATACAAATTTATTGAGTTTTCAAAGCAGGGCAGCTCTTGCACCAAGGCAAGTGGCTCACCCGGGGCCAAATTCAACATAAATTTCCTCATTTGATGGGTGCACTCAAATTAATGGGTACCATTTTTTCCTAATAGGGGAGGATTGATCCAAGATGATCTCAGTGGTCACTCACCTTTTCCAACTATCTCAAACCATGTTTTTGGCAACTTACTATTTTTAGCAGTTGTTTTCCTTCCGTGGCCATTTTGAGGGCCTAAACGACGTTTTTTCACAATCGGGTACCTTAATGATAGTCAAAGGATATTTTTGGGCCCCCTAAATGAAGCTCCTTGTCAATACCTTTCCAATGATCTATCATGCACCCTAAATATATATCGTATGCAAAAGTTAAAAGTTATGACCCCAAGAAGTCGATGTATTAACTTACCCCAACGGAGCCCACATGACTTTTGGCGCTTCATCTCCTAAGGTTAGGTTTTTGGATGTCTAGGTTTTTGGAATTCATGTTTATTGTAAAAATTCCTTCAGACCCTCATTGCACTCATCTTCTTGTGAATGAGCGTAGTCGTCACATATCTTCTGAAAGATAAGCTGCCACCATTCTAGCAAATCTTGTTTTCAGTCTGCATTTTACAGTTTTCAACATATTTCTTATTTGATATAAGTCAAGTTTTATTGTATCTTTGTTATTTTTCACCATATCTCTGTGTTAATGTTATAAATTTGTAGTTTCATTTCGTTCCGCTCATAAATCCGGATCAGAAGCCTACTCGAAGATCGGTGGACAAAGGAGTCAAGGAGCATGTTCATGATGATAGAAGGTGTCTCTCATCCATGACCATCCGCAATTTTGTATTGTCAATGAGTAACAATACACAAAACTTGTGTATATCTCACCCCTCTATAATTATCTTCTGAGCCTAATAAAATCGCCATTAAATAATTCTTTTACACATAGAAAAAATGTTTTAGTATTTGAAGTTGGCCTATAATCCTTGCCATCCCTCAAGCAATGAGATATTTTTGTACACACATATAGCAGTGAGAAAATCCATTTTTCACTCAATTATTTGTTGATCTATTTTTTTGTGTTAGTTGACAATAGTCTTCAGTATAATTGTTGATTCCTAGTTGAGAGAATATGTATACAAGAGTGTATTTTCATTGTTATTTCCTTGAGTATTCTCACCATCTCGCAACCCATAACAAGCAAGACATGCAAGTAATTTGATGTTAAACTCCAATATAATCACTAATCATAGGCTAACAATCCAATTTGACAATTTTGTGTTTAGATAGGTTGCATACTATACTCCAAATTGCATTTGGGCCTGCATTCAAAATGATGCTTGTAACTTGGAGTTGAGCCCTTACACAGAGAACTAAATTTAATTCTGCAAAGGATCCATGTTGATGAAATGGACAGAACATAGACCCACCATTTATGGATCAACCAAAAAGTTGTGGCTTTTTAATGCTTCGTGGCATACAATAAAAACTTTGAAATAAACAATAGTGAAGGATGGAAAATGTTTTACAATATTTCATAACAAATTTTTACTCACTTTCATAAATTAAACATGAAAGTTTCCTACCAATGTAATTATATTCTATAATAAACAACACTTCATACTAAACTGCCTCCTAAAAATAATACAAAGTGTAGTATTTAGAATATCAATATATTTCTTATCACAACAAAGTAAAAATACATTATTTTTAAATATTTGTAAACTTATATAAACAAAAAAGAATAAACTCATTATCAATAATGCAAAGGATTGATGAAACCTATCTTCTTATCCCTCAACTTAACAATCATTAGCATTGTGCCAACTTCCTCAATGACATCCACAATCTTGTGTTGTTTTATAGTTTCTGAAATGCCCATGGTAAAGATAACAACATTGATGCCCTCATTATATTTATATTTACTAAGGAATTGGACAAATTGAATGAATCAAATTCAACCAAATAATTAATTTGCCTAATAAATTGAACTTCCGAATTTACATATTAATTAACTTGATTAAACCAAATTTAATTACTATATTCCACATTAAAATACCTTATGCAAATTAATTTTATCAATATAATATATTATTCCAATAACATTTATAATTCCACTTTATTTTAACATTCCAAAAAAAATAACCATAACATGCATCGATTTCAATATTTTCCACCTGTACTATGCATGAAGAAGGTGGTTGCACCCGTATTCGGTAAAACAATACAAAAATACAAGTTAAAACAAATTTTCCCAATACCGACGTTTATATTATCATGAAAAACATATAGAATGCCATTTTTATTTAACACCTCAGACAAACATAAGAAATCTATAAATCCATCTCAGAAATCTAGTTCATGGCAACCAGGGCACTTTGTAAGTGTTTGTAAGTGTTCTCATCAAGTATGTTGTTCTCCTCCTATGTTTAGTTTCATGGTCTTCTAATGAAACGCCTTCATCATAAAGTTAAACCTCTACTATATGTTAAAATTTTAGTGTGCATATATAATGACATGGCATTGTCCCTTCCTAGATTGTTAATTAGAAAGTACATTCATCTATCATTATATATAATGACATGGCATTATCCCTTCCTATTCCATAACGTTTATATGTATAGGAAATAGTTTCATCAAATAGAAATTTTTCTATCAATCATACTACTTTTATAATTGAAGTGATATGTCAGGACCGATAATGTAAGTACTACTATACCTTTAACCAAAAAATATGGATTGCTTTTACGTAGATCGCGTAAAAGCAACGTACTGAGAATTCTAAGGTCAAAGAGCTTTATAAGGCGCTCCCGATGCGAAAGGATTTGAATTAAAAATCTCACTAAATTGGATTCGGTATTTAGAAAGTACATTCATCTATCATTATAAATCCCCTAAATAAATATAAATTACAGTAATATGATATAAAAGTAAAGGTTATGATTTACACTTTTTATGATAGGTGATGGGTGTTCTATATGCACTAAAAACATACTAAAAAACCTCAATTAAATTGTCAACTCGGGGTAAGTAAACTTAGAGTTGTAGAAAAATATATTCCAAGGTAGAAGGATTGGTAGTAATATAGTCTAACTAAGGAAGTGGCTATCTAAGGGCTAATCTACTCAAGCAAAGACTACTAATGATCAAACTCTACTAAGTAACTCAAACTATGTACCCTAAGTAACCTTTGAACAAAGAATCGATGGATAGTTCTAGGAAAGCAAATTAAAACCCACCTAAAGAAAACTAGTTCAACAATAAGCAAAAGCAAACTATTTAAGAATAACAATAAGAAAAGGAAAACTATTCATCTAATAAGCAAATAACAACAACAAACTACTTCAACTAGCCTACTTAAATTCAATAAGCAACTATCCTATGAAAGCAAGAAAATAGACAAGCAACTACACTATCAAAGCAAGAATAGACAAGTAAGCAACTAACCTATTAAAGCAAGTAAACATCTAACTAACCTAGGATGACTTCTACAACAAGTAAACTAATCAATAAGCAACTAATTAAACTAAGAAACAAGTGAGCTCTATTCTTAAACTAATCTTCACAACTATTTATAATTTACAAAATGAAATCTACCGAATTAAAAGCATTATGATGATAAAAGAAATTAACAACTAATCTCTATGATAAACAAACTATCCTTTAATCTACCAAAGAAAGAAGACTATCTATCCTACAACAACAATAAAATTATTTTTTAATCTATGAAAGCAAGGAAACTATCTTCTAATCTATGAAATTCAAATGCATTCTATACTAATATAAGCAAGTTCATAACTGAATTCAATCATTAACTACAAATTGAAATTGCAACCTAGATCTAAGAAAGAAATTGCATGAAGGAAACTAAACTAGTTCTATTTAATAATTCAAATTGTAAAAAGAGGGAAAATACTCACAAAACAGAAATTTAAATACTATTCCAACATAAGGTAAGTAATCAATTGAGAAAACTAAATGGAAAATTAAATGAGCAAAACTTAAACAACAATTAGATAATCAATCTAAAATTGAAAACTAAAACCAACACTATCCATCCACCAAAGACCTGTCAAAGAAATCACGAATTAAAAATATGTTCTAAAACTTTGTTTTTATCATCTATTCCAGCATAAAAGAAAACTTAATTTATCATCTAACTACACACACGGTTAGTCTCTAAGCTTGCAAGATTGTTCCTATCATCTACAAAGTCATTGCATATTAACAAGATTCCTCATAATAACCTGCAAAACTAAATTAAAAAAATTAAACCATAAACAACAAATTAAATAACAAAGAAGTAAAATAGCATTTCATTTACATGAAATAAAATAAAAAGACATTTATGCTACTTAATCTACAAGCAAATTCATAGAATAGTACCCAGACTGTTGGTGGGCCCCCCAGCAGTCGTGGTTACTCTTCAAAGGCACACCACGAACTTCAGCAACACAAATTCACCATTAAAACTGAAAACGCAGGTTTTACACAATTATGGCAAAATTAAAATGGCATAACAGAAGGAAATTGTATTTTCCCTCTAACACACGACTTCTTCACTTCCTCCTACTGTATGACCACCATGGTGGTATTTATAAGCTTTACAGACCAAGTGGTCGACCATTGGAGGGTCGAACCGCTTCTAAAAATAACAAATTACATTAATGGTGCCCTAACTGCTGAAATAGAGCAAGCCAATAATCGCCCTACTCAACAACCCAAACCGAGGTTTCAAGAGTTCAGTAGCTAGAGGGGGAAAGCACGATAAAAACCCATGTTCCCAATTACCCCATCACTGGTCGCCAATACCATAACCGTCAAATCACCCATCGTTTTTGTGCAGGACAAAGTGTCGAATAGAGTGTCAGACCGGGTGCCAGATTGAGTATCGGATGGAGTGTCAGACTGAGTGTTGGATGCAGAAACATGATGCAATTTTTCCCTGTAACACCAAAAAACGCAAATTAGATTCTTGGAAACATAAAAACATAATGAATTATACTCAAGATCGACATAAAACACGAATTATGCATACCTGGTGTAGATCATAGTGTTTTGGCACAAAATTCTTCAAAAAGCTTCTCCAAAACATGAAAAACACATATATACATTCGGAAAAAGTATCTAATTTAAAACCGATCATATCTCAGGCCCAACATTACCCCCACACCTAAGATGTTGCAGGTCCCACTGCAAACAAAAATAAATTGCCCTTCATGACTAAACTTGTGAAGGAGGGAGTGGATTAGCTTTAAAAGCTTCTCCCTCTTGCCCAAGGGATTTTGACTTAGGATTTTTGTGGTGTTTCAATTGCATCTAGAGACTATTATTGGTGGCAGTAATATCATCAACCTAACACTGTAGATAATTCATCTTGGCTTGTAGGACAACGTTATCATGGTGTAAATGACAACTCAGTGTTTCATGCTCTCTAAGTTTGAACTAGAGGGTTTGGAGTTTTTGGAGGTTGTTGATGACATGTGAGAAATATTTGAGAGGTATATTATACCCTTGATCCTCAAAACAACAATTTTACCTCTGCAAAATTGGTTTCAAAAGTGACTTCCTAGAAGCGCAACAATTCTAGCCTGGCGAACTTGTGAAACATAAGTATCAAAGTGACACCTGTAACTAAAAGACAATAACTCATGTGTAAAACCTGAGAGAGGTTTTTTCTTTTAATATGTCCTTCACAAAAACATCTCTTGGTTTTCAAAAATTCACTTTCAGTTGTTAGGAAAACACGCCAAGAAAACATGACTAAAACAGGAAAAACAGAGTGTTTCATTTTCTGAAAAACTAGGCCTCTAAGTTGATTGAATATATCCCAAACCATAATGTATATTCAAACACTGAGAGAAATTATTGTGTTTTGGTATGTTATGAACAAAAACCTCCTCCAGGTTTCAAAATTACTTTTCCATTTGTTCATAATCCTAGCTTGAAGTTGGTTACTCAAAACTTGCAGAAGCGCAGCGTGCTCTTAGCAAAAGCACAGTGTGGTATTTGAGAGGGATTTTGGAGGCCTTCCCGGAGGATTTTTGGGCTGAAAGTGGTATGGTTGGAAATTTTATGATTTCTTCTACACAATGGAACCATAAATCACTGCAAATGCCTTCTCCAAACCTATGAAAAACTGACTTCAAGTCAAGCTTTCCAAATGTGCAGAAACTCTCCTATAGTGACTGTATTTGGGGAATTTCTCTAAAATAATAACACCTGTGCATAAAATTAAGGAGGTTTTTGTTTCTTGGTCTATTATTAACAAAAACCTCTTTCACTTTTTCACTTTTTTCAAATTCATTGTCCTTAATTTATAAACCAATTTTGAAGTAGAACTTTGACCAAGACAATCATTTGAAAATTTATGACAAGGAATGATGACATGACCATGATGAAAATTTATGACCTTGGATGAGTGGATGGAGTAGTAAGGACACCTAGACTCACCAATGACCATTTTACAACCAAGAGATGTCAAATTTTATTTGAGAATTTTATTTTGAAAATATAATAATTTGACCTAATAACCCTATCAATCACATGAAAGAGAAAACTTGATCACGGGTGACTGAGAGACTGAAAAATACTAACAAAAGGCTTGGTTTGTACTGGTAGGCATGGTGAACAAGAGAATTTTTATTTCCTTTCATCAATCTGTAACAATTCAAACATTTATTCATCTTTTCATAAGCTTGTAATACAGATGGCAGTAAGTATTTAGCAGTTGTTATCGCTTTGTATTTGTCACAAAGAGTAGTTAAGTATAAGCAGTATTCTATAGCATAAACATAAAAATGTACAACAAACTTATAACACACACAATGATGTCAACAGTATATAATTTATCATACCAATACAAACAACTGCTGATATAATATCCCAAGACTTTGTAAAAAGACAGTATGACAAAATTTTTACAGAAATCCTACTTCCTCTTCTCATGGGTTTTGCTATACAAATGGGCGGTTCTTAGCATTGTTTTAGCGCAGGAAAATACCCCCAGACCAAAGATATGGCATGTCCTCATTCCATGAATTAGCAATAGGTTTCTTGGTCTTTACTATTTTTTGAGGGGGGTTAGCAATAGGCTTCTTTGTCTTCTTGCTCGATGAGGTTGCAGGGGTATCTACAAGTTTCTTGGACTTTTGGTCTGGTAAAGGAATAGCTTGAGCATGAGGGTTTAGGTGGAGCAACAGTCCCTGGATCAAGTGTTTGCAAATTGGTAAATGATCTCATCCCACATTTTCCCCAACTCGGCTAAGACAAATAATTTGATAAGGCCATGGTGAAATAAGTTGTTATGGGGATTAGTTACATTCTTCCTCACTTGGGAAGACTTCCTCTCAAGACTCTTTAAGAAGTAAAAGGGAAAATTCAATGGCTTATTAAACTTAAAGTGAGCTAATAATCGAAAGTGGCAGGCTTTAAAGACAGAATATCTACCTTCACATGTGATCAATCTGGTGATGACTATGAGAGGGTTGATTAACTCCTCTTTTATCCTCTCTTTGGAGTATCCCTTATCTCCAGAGATGTTTTGAAATTTTCTTTTGAAAATCCTGCTTAGCTTGCTCTTGGCAACTGGTGGTGTTTAAACCAGCAGACTCCAAATCTTGGGAGCTTTGTGGCTGAGGCAATTGATTCCTCAAAGACCACGAACACAGTGAATAGGACTAGAGGTAGGCTAAGAGTGTTCCATTATTATTTGTTTTTCTATCATGCTCACACAATACATTCCTCTATCTCGCATTCTATAAGGCATGTAATCATAACTATGTAATGAACAGTTTGTAACAAAAATAAACCAGTTAAGTGGTTTGTTAAGGAAATGTACAACAGTTTATAACACACAGGGAATTAGCATTTCAAAAATAAAATAACTGCTGATATAATATCCTGTATTATGAAAACAAAACACATAAATTTTTATAAAGATTTACTTCTTCTAGGCAATGTTATCATTTGTCAACTCATGAACCCCTCCCCCACACCTGAGTATCGTGACACCTCAAAATCAAAAATATAGGAAACCAATCAGTTCTCCCAATAGCCTAAGATTTACAGCTTGTTAAGTGTAGAGATAAATTTCATAGATTGGTCTAACGAGACGGTTAAAGGATGGCCCCACCTATAGGATAAGAGATCCTATATATAGATAAGAAGAGGTAGGCAAGAGAGTTTCAAGATAGTCTCAAAGTTAGTTCCCAATGGAAAGTTTATGGAGTTCATTAACCTTAGCTTAACCATACATACTTCATGTCAGCTTTGTCTACAAGTAATGTCGTACTTCAGGACAGGTTTAAATTTATTATTTATTTATTTTCAGATTACCATCCTCGCTAGGTAGAATGCCCCACTGCCATCAAGCATGTCCAGTACTCCGATGAGTTTACCTAGTTATACCACAGGCCGGTACCCACTGCCAGCAGACCTGTTCAATTTCCCGGTGGGTTAGCCTCTTACACCCTCATAGACTGACCCTCCATATTTTAAGATTTTAGTATATGATTTCTTTATGCAAGAATATGGGGGGGACAGCTCTGAAAACAACTTTTTCTTTCTTTTTATTGGGATGGTATTTATGTTAGAGGATGACTTTCCGTTATATATATTATTTAGTGATTTTCCTGATGTAAGGCATACTTAAGCAGACGTGGCCTATCTAAAGATATGATATAATCAAGCTATTTAGTGTGTAGTGGATGGTACCATTGAGAAAGAACAGAAAGGTATCTCTAGGCTCAACTCACTTTCTTCTTTTGTAATTTATTGTGATGTTTCCATGACTAACTGCTAATCAGACCTCCTTGTTACTCTTTAATAAATATACTTTACTCACTTACTCAGGTTTATTGGAGAAACTGTACGAGAGACCTCTAAGATTGATGATTATGGTGTCAATTCCTTATATAGTGGTGAAGGTTTTCAAGAGAAACTACTTCTTAAGATGCCTTGAGAAAAAGAAGATGAAAATATTTTGCAAAAAAATGGCTAACTACAGCAAGTCATTATTCATTTGATGGTTAGCAGACAACAAGGTTCAAGTATAGCAATTTTTCGAAGATGAATCCTTCTTTTATATTTCCTTGAAACTATCTATTGCTGGTGAAATAAATACCTACAGAAGTCTCTAGAAAAAACCACACTCTAAAATATCAAAGACTAATGAGATCAATGAGATCAAGTCACTGGAACATGTATCTCATAGTTATTTTATTAAAATAAAATGTAAAATGAGGTTGCATTATACTTTAAGCTAAACTAACAACATGCAGCTTTTATTTACTATCCTACCCTACTTAATAAGAAAGGGAAAATATTTATTCAACTGTAAGAACTCTTCAAATGTAACCATGTGTGGAGCAAGATAAGAAACATACTCATATCCATATATGAAAAAGTTATCGTAGTGATTACCTGGATATGAAGAACCAACCAACCTACTCGTTTGGGAATCATAAGGTGTTGAAGAAGAGAATAGTATTGTGCCCTGATGACCTCTTGAAGCCAAATTTCAATGTAATCTTGATGTTCATCAACAATAATTTCTATGCTCTCCTTCATCATGCTATGCATATCATCTTCTTTTGGATGATTGATTTCTGAAGTACATAAAGGATCTACTGAGATGGATGTTGAGAACTCCTCAATCTTAGGTCTTAATGATTGCTCTCCACTGGATGTAGTCCATAATGTTTCAGCTTCCTTCACATTTTGGCAAGGAAAATCATTTTGTAGCTCATAGGACCTTGATTCTTCTAATATTTCTGGAGAGGTAGATAAGTTCTTTGTTCGTAAACATAGGTATTCCAACAGAGGATGAACAACTTCAGTAACCACTCACATAACTATATCAAATATCAACACACCGATGTTTTCATGTGGTAAAACCCCTACGGGGAAACATCCACGGCCCCAACCAACGCGGCCACTTGGAGCAGTTTATTGATGCAAAGAAAAATATTACAAAGAGATTTTACAAGAGAGTTTCTCACAATCGATCATTGGCAAATGACCCTCCATGCTCTTTAAATAGAGATCATGGACCAATTAGGTGTTAAGCCATGGATCAATGGCCATTAAGATCAAGGAGAGTATGAACCGTCAGATCACTCTATGTCAGGAACATATCGTGACCATCATATTTCCTAACTACAAATGCATACTAATGCATACTAAAGAAACACACTAGAAAACACACTTTTACCTAACAACACAATAGACCAAGTAGATCTTACTAACTCCTAAGTGTCTAAATATCCTAACATCCCCTCTTAAGAACACCTTGGGATAAGATTGAAGGATTTACAATACTGACACAATAGGAGAAGGAAGGAGGCATTGGAGCCTATCCCACCTTAATGACAACTTCCTAAACTCCTAACATAGATCGAAGTTTAGAAAACTTCACTTCTTTAAGATACTTTGTGAAAATGTCTGCAACTTGATCTTTTTTAGGGAAAAAGAGCACTTAATAACTTGACCCTAAATGAGCTTTTTGATGAAGTGCATGTGTAGCTCAATGTGTTTGCTACACTAATGTTGAACTGGGTCTTTGGCGAGCTTGATGGCACTCTGATTGTCACATCAAAGGCTAGTCGGATGCTGGTGTTGGAATCCAAACTTTGAAAGGATCTATTGAAGCCATAGTTCTTCCCGACTTGCATGCAACTTATAGTGATTCACTTTTATACTTGAAGTGAAATACACTTTACAATTTTAGCATGAACTTTTTCAAAAAAGGTAACAAAAGAGAGACTTGAACTCAAGACCTCTTACTTAATAAGGAAACTTTTAACCAAATGATCTAGAAAAATATATTGTAATGTTCAGAAGGAGGATTGGAGGTGTTGTTGTTGTTGTTGTTGAAGACAATCTTGGAGAGATTGCTAAGAAAAAACTATTTTCACACAAGAAAAAAATTTCGCTTCTCAATGACAACAAGGGTTAGATCTCGGTTAGCTTACCCGGAAGATACACATTTTCCTATATGTTTACGATTTTCAGAGATCGCATAGGGCACAGGGCAAAGAGCATACGCAGATCTAAAAGAGTAGAAACCCGAAAATAAATAAAATAAAACCAAAATACTACTCTGCAAAAAATTTAAAAAATGCGTATTCAAGCTTTATACCTCTGGATCTGACTGTAATGGTCGTATCTTGGGAAAACAGAAACCTTTTCGAGAGAAACGAAAAGTGTTCCTAAATGAAATGAGTGCTCCAGACCCAATGGAATAGCCCTCTTAGCATAGAAATGTACAGAAATGAAAGAAAGTGGAGATGAGGAAACTCGGCTTCACGATCTTGATCTACAACAGGAGCGGGTCTTCAAACAAGCTCTAATACCATGTTCAACAACACATGTATTCCAATAGAGGATGAACACCTTCAGTAACCACTCACATAACCAGATCAAATATTAACACACCGATGTTTTCACATGGCAAAACCCCTACAGGGAAACATCCATGGCCCCAACCAACGCGGCCACTTGGAGCAGTTTATTAATGCAAAGAAAAAGATTATAGAGAGATTTTACAAGAGAGTTTCTCACAATCAATTATCGGCAAATGACCCTCCGTGCTCTTTAAACAAATATCATGGACCAATCGGGTGTTAAGCCACGGATCAATGGCCGTTAAGATTGAGGAGAGTATGAACCTTCGGATCACTCTATGTCGGGAACATATCATGACCGTCATATTTCCTAACTACAAATGCATACTAAAGAAACACACTTTTACCTAACGACACAATAGACAAAGTAGATGTTACTAACTCCTAAGTGTCTAAATATCCTAACATTCTTGACTATTGTCAAGATGTGTTCTTCCTGAAAAGAAGAGATCACAGTTGTTGTTAGGATTTGAGAGAGTTCTTCCAAACTAATGGTCACCTTCGAATTCATCTTGTTATTTGATAAAACTTGGTTCACACAAAGATGATGTCCACAAAGTTAGGATCTCCTGATGGTGGTAAGAAAACAAAGGTTGTATTGTTTGGTTCTGTGGAAGGCTCGAGCGGTCTTGTCTCATGTCCCACTATTACTGATGCTTCAATTTCTTTCTCTATAGTGCTCCCTATTTTAGTCTCTTTTAGAGACTGCTTTAGCTCTTTTGGTTGAGCTAGCTCCTGTTTTTCGGTATTGGTTTGCGGAGCTTATGAGTGGAATGTTCCTTCCCCCAAAAAGGTTGGAAGGAACCTTGGTTGAAAGGTCTGATTTAGATTTAATGTATCTACCTTTTGGGTCTCTAGGTCTGTGCATGAAAGCAAACAAAAAGAAAAATAAAAACTACCAGTGGGTTTGGGGGAACCTACTATAGCAGATGCGCAAGTTCTTACCTCTCGTCTTAAAGTTCCCCCGCCACCAAACTAATGCTAAGGTTTAGAAATGATCTACTTCCTAACTATTTCCTACCTTGAGACAACTCCCCGATAACAACGCCAAAAATGATGGGTGTTCTATATGCACTAAAAACACACTAAAAACCCTCAATTAAATTGTCAACCCGGGGTAAGTAAACTTAGAGTTGTAGCAAAATATATGCAAAGGTAGAAGGATTGGTAGTAGTATAGTCTAACTAAGGAAGTGGCTATCTAAGGGCTAATCTACTCAAGCAAATACTACTAATGATCAAACTCTACTAAACAACTTAAACTGTGTACCCTAAACAACCTTTGAACGAAGGATCGATGGATAGTTCTAGGAAAGTAAATGAAAACCCTACCTAGAGAAAAATAGTTCAACAATAGGCAAAAGAAAACTATTTAAGCATAACAATAAGCAAAGGCAAACTATTCATCTAATAAGCAAATAACAACAAAAAACTACTTCAACTAACCAACTTAAATTCAATAAGCAACTATCCTATGAAAGCAAGAAAATAGACAAGCAACTACACTATCAAATCAAGAATAGACAAGTAAGCAACTAACCTATTAAAGAAAGTAAACATCTAACTAACCTAGGATGACTTCTACAACAAGTAAACTAATAAATAAGCAACTAATTAAACCAAGAAACAAGTGAACTCTATTCTTAAACTATTCTTCACAACTATTTCTAATTTACAAAAGGAAATCTATCGAATTGAAATCATTATGATGATAAAAGAAATTAACAACTAATCTTTATGATAAGCAAACTCTCCTTTAATCTACCAAAGAAAGAAGACTATCTATCCTACAACAACAATAAAACTATCTTATAATCTATGAAACAAAGAAAACTATCTTCTAATCTATGAAAGCAAGGAAACTATCTTCTAGTCTATGAAATTCAAATGCATTCTATACTAATATAAGCAAGATCATAACTGAATTCAATCATTAACTACAAATTGAAATTGCAACCTAGATCTAAGAAAGAAATTGCATGAAGGAAACTAAACTAGTTCTATTTAATAATTCAAATTGCAAAAAGAGGGAAAATACTCACAAAACATAAATTTAAATATTATTCCAGCATAAGGTAAATAAGAAATTGAGAAAACTAAATGGAAAATTAAATGAACAAAACTTAAAAAACAATTAGATAATCAATCTAAAATTGAAAACTAAAACCAACACTATCTATCCACCAAAGACCTGTCAAAGAAATCGTGAATTAAAAATCTGTTTTAAAATTCTGTTTTTATCATCTATTCCAGTATAAAAGAAAACTTAATTTATCATCTAACTACACACACGGTTAGTCTCTAAGCTTGCAAGCTTGTTCCTATCATCTACAAAGTCGTTGCATATTAACAATATTCCTCATAATAACCTGCAAAGCTAAATTAAAACAATTAAATCATAAACAACAAATTAAATAACAAATAAGTAAAATAAAATTTCATGTACAAGAAATAAAATAAAAAGACATTTATGTTACTTAATCTACAAGAAAATTCATAGAATAGTTACCCGGACTATTGGTGGGCCCCCAAGAAGTCATGGTTACTCTTCAAATGCACACCCCAAACTTCAACAACACAAATTCACCATTAAAACTGAAAACGCAGGTTTTACACAATTCTGGCAAAATGAAAATGGCAGAACAGAGGGAAATTGTCTTTTCTATCTAACACATGACTTCTTCACTTCCTCTTATTGTATGACCACCACAATGGTATTTATAAGCTTTACAGACCAAGTGGTCGACCACTGGAGGTTCGAACCACTTCTAAAAATAACAAATTACATTAATGGTGCCCTAACTGCCGAAATGGAGCGGGCCAATAATCGCCCTTCTCAACAACCCAAAGGGGAAATCACGAGCAAAACTCATGTTCCTAATTCACCCATCATTGGTTGCCAATACCATAACCGCCAAATCGTCGATAGTTTTTCTACAGGACGAAGTGTCGAACGGAGTGCTGGACCGGATACTGGATTGAGTACCGGATGGAGTGTCGGACTAAGTGTCGGAAGTAGAAACATGATGCGATTTTCCCATGTAACACCAAAAAACGCGAATTAGATTCTTGGAAACATAAAAACATAATGAATTATACTCAAGATCGACCTAAAACACGAATTATGCATACCTAGTGTAGATCATAGCGTTTTGGCACACAATTCTTCAAAACGATTCTCCAAAACATGAAAAACACATATATACATTCGGAAAAAGTATATAATTACTATCATAAAACCAATCATATCTCGGGCCCAACAATAGGTTGAGTTTATTGTTAATGTAACTTACTTGTTTTTCTAATTAAATCAATATTTTTCTAATTTGCTATTAGTTACAATTTTGTTTAATATTTAGTATTTTCAAAATTTAACCATTGTTATTATTTGTTTATTAGTTCCATGGGATTTTGATAGCATGATCGTTTCCCATGATAAGAATGGTTGTATAATTTATATTCATAAGACTTGCAACTATCAACAAAATCAAGTGACTAAAATACCATGATGCCAATTCAAAGAAGAAGATATTTGTTATGCATGATCAAGTGATTGAGCAATCTGTTTGGCAAGGTGGTGACCAGAGCAACGTTGATGGTTATAATCGAGTTTTTTCTTACTTGTAATACAAGAACCAATATTAAATTATTATGCACACAAAATAAATATGATAGACACAATTAGTTTTCATACAAACTTTTAAAGGCCCCTCTGTTGTGATATTTTCTTCAGAAGCAACTAGAGTTTGTATGTGTCCTAGGTAATATCCATTGCCTTCGATAGCGAATAGGATACATAAACATTTTTAGGCATCACTAGAACATTATCTATTAAAGTCATTGAGTAACTGTAAGCGTCATTAATTAAAATCCCTGACATGACTAACTATTTGGTATTAGATTACCAAGAACACCTGCAAACAAAATAAGTGTTGTAGGTGACCATCATGTAGGCCCGAAGAGAATCAAATCAACTATTCTTGCATTGGAAGAAATTTAATGACAAACCAAAACAAAAACATCTACAAAGAGTTTTACTCTCCAACATAGGCGACCTTAATTTATTTTCAAATAAAAAATATTTAGTGCAACTCGACATGTAACTTACCCAACCTCCAAGTTGAGTCACACCACTACTAAAAATGACAAAATTATAATTATGATACCAATTCTAAATGCGAAAAATGCACAGCATGGAAAACAATCTCATGCAATTGTACATATTAATTAAAAATGTAAATGAAATTAATTTAAACTTGTGCAACAACAGCTAAACACATACAAAAACATCCAATCACATAAAAACATAGGTTTGAATGCATCATTTTACCCATAGAATTATAAATATATAAGATAAACATCAGAGTGAAATGCACAACAATTAACTCAACATTCAACATAATTAAGCATAGTGGTTATGGTCACTTATCTTAGCAAATATGCAACCTGCTACTGAGGACGAATGTTCAACCCAACATTAGACTTGATGTTCCAATTCTCAACAGAAAGTCATCCCTGACATGGGGCTTTTAATCCACAAGAGACAATGGTTCTTAAGGCTGGTTACTATCCCCCTTGCATCAATTAATTCCCACGACCATTCCAATACACCAACTCTCTTTCCCCTCAACCCGCACAACCCAAAGAATGAGATCATATTCTCTGCCACGTAGTCCATTAGTGTACCCCCCTTCCCTCTAGGGTTCTAACATCATTTGGACATGAAATTTCTTTGTTGGGGACACCAGGAACCTACAACTGCACATGAATTTTTTGTATTGTGTTGTCATTGATGTCAAAGGGTTGATGTCTTGTCATAGTAATGTTCTTTGTATCATTGATGTAATTGATGTCAAGTGGTTTCATAATGATGTATTGATATTAAAGGGAGTTGTATCATTGATGTTATATCATAGATGATAAGAAGAACCAAATAGATAAACTCCAAAGGGGTCCCCTTATGGTGAAAGCCCTCACGGGAAGATGCTCTTGGATAAAGTTCTCAAAGTGGTCCCCTTATGGTGAAATGCCTCACGGGAAGGTGCTTTGTGAAGTCAAAAAGATTAGGCAGTTGAGTAGCCCAACAATGTGCTTAGGGAACCCAAATTTGATTGAGGAATAATGTAATGAATATCAATTAATTTGTACGAGAAACTATTTCATATGGATAGTATATATCATGCCATTTCCGATGATATGTGGAACGTCACATAACTACTCACGGTTAGAGAGTGGTGGCCATGTGAAGTTGGAGAACCCTCATGTGTTGTCTACCAGCCCCTAGAAGGTCAAAGAACTCAAATTATTCTAGAAGCTCCTAGAAGAAAGTTGACTAGTCAAAGTGGTTAATCATGGGTTAAGTGGTTGCAACAAGAAAACAATTAAAAATAAATTAGTTGCAACTAGAAGTGGAGAGTTTACTATTTGTGGATAAAATGGTTGTAAGTGTACAAAGTGGTTAGAAGTGGGTTAGCCCCAAAAAGAAGGAAGTTGGGTAAGTTTTTAAGAAGATAAACCCTAGAGGAAGCTACTTGGAGAAGTATAAATAAGAGACAAGGGTCATTTATGTGTATGACCTTTGAGCATATTGAATATCCATTTGTGAAAGGTTATTTGGGAGGTATTATTGATAGAGAAGATTCGCGACAGAAAAAGTGCATCAGAAAAATCAAATAAATGAAAAGGAAGAGTCATGCCATAAGTTATAAGCTGAAGTAGTTGATCTTAGAAAGAAAGTATAGAATTCAAACACTCACATCAAGTTCATGAACAACTCAACAATCTTGGATTAGATCCTAGATGGCCAAAGATCTCCACATGATAAATCAGGTCTTGGATACAACAAGGAATTTCCTCACCTTGAAGCTAGCACTTCTAAGAAGCATGAGGAAAGTCCTTCATTCTCAAAAGTTGGAAGCAATGTTGCAAGTCAAACATATACACAAAGCAAGGAAACTTTCAAAAGAATAAAGCAAGGAAGACATCAAGAATCCATCTTTACACCTCAAAGCAAATTCAAAAGAGAGACACCTTCAACGTGGACACCAAAGAAAAGGTATGAAAATGATTTTCATGGTCACTACTACTCATGTAATGAATATGGTCACAAAGCTTTGGATTGCAGACATTATGCAAGGAAATATAATGGAAGGTTTCATAACACCCTAAGGCGTTGGAGATGTAATCAAGTGGGACACATTTCTGCTCATTGTCACATAATGAGATGCTACAACTACAGTGGGTTTGGTCACAAATACCAGGATTGTTGGAACACAAGAAGAAAGTCCATGAAGAGTGATTCATATAGCATGTAAAAAAGAACACATGAATCTACGAAGGAAGACAATGTTGAAAAGATGGAATCTCAGAGCTCAAGTTCTGAGAAGTTGATACACCTTTAGCAGTGGGTGAAGAAGACTGAACAACCAAAATAGAAAGGCATCCATGAGACAAGCTCAAACTTGACAATTTTAGAAGCATACACAGGCTCTCATGGAAGAAGTCACGTACATACACTAGGTGACCTATAGAAAGGTCGCATACATACGTGAGTTGTCTGTGGAACAGGCCGCGTGCCTGAGGAAAAATCCTTAAGAAGAGGAGTGTACAAATGATTTGCAACATGGTTTGATTATCTAACTTTGTTTATGCAAGGTCTGAGATGGTTTGCTTCAGGTTTCATATTCTTATGTGTACTTGATGAATATATGGTGATAATATTTGGTTGAGTGTTGAAGCATATGCTTGATGCCTATATTGGATGCATGGTACTAACCCTAGAGTGTGGATTGAGACATTTTCTATTGAGGAACAATGTTGGTTATATCAGTGAAGTTATGGCACTTTGTTTATGAGATATATCATGATGATGTGATGCTAGCTAGATATATATCATTGATCTATTGAAAGACACTTTTGGTACATGTTTAGAGGTATTGTTATTCCATTGTACTTGTTGTTTTGAGGCAGATTTGTTGTAGTACATTGCTAGTACATATGTGAGCTCCATTGACATATCTTATGATGTATTGTTAGAGGAATATTTGTTGGATGTTTTGGTGCATGCATTTGACATGTGGTTGAGCTACATATTGAAACATGTAGTTGATGAGTTGATGAGGTGGTTATGTTATACATTATTGATGAGTCATATCTTGATCTATGGTTGATGCACTTGATTTGGTACATGATGTATGTGATGATATAGTTGAGATGCTTGGTTGATATATTGATGGTTGAGATACATGGTTTTGTTACTTGTTCATGGTAGAGGCATATCATGAGTGATATGATACTTGTTTGAGTCATATGGTTGGTACACAGTTGGCACATATTATTGGCATATGGTTGATACACTACATTGATGATATCTTATGGTATATTGTATGCTATGGATGTACATGGTTGATGTACAAGGGTGTTGTGCATGGTTGACACACACTATGACACAATATGTACATGGTTGATGTTTTGTTCATGATTTTTTATTCATTGTTGGCATATCTTTTGCTTCATGATGTATGGTATGACACAATTTTGATGCATGGACAGGTCCAAGGATCCTCATAGGAAGAGAATATCATTCTTGAGTAGTTGATCTATGTTCCAGTTGAGCAGTAGCATTTGCAGCAGAAGCATATTGCAGTGGTAGCATATTGTGTTGGCATCAGGTAGGTATGCTTGTCATTGATGGCAAGATCAAAGTATGCAGCGATGGAAAAACAGGGACAACGTAAGCTCAGAAGAGATAGTGCAGAGTGCAAGTGTATGCGTGTTTGTCATTGATGGCGAAGATCAGCATGATCAAATGGTGAAGATCAACACGATCAGGAGCATAATGATAATAGAAAGGAGGAAAACAGTCAAAGAACGACAAAGGTTTTGTTTCAGAGTTTCGCAGATCGAGAAATCCAAAGGAAAGAGGTTCAAAATCGCAATATGCGAGATCACGAAAAGATTTGGACCGTCAGATCACCAAGGATTGTGGACCGTTGATTAGGCATGAAGAAGGTTCGTGAAGTGGCGAAATCACGATAAAGATCTGGATCGTTGGATCCAGAGGACACATGTCAAATCATCGTTTCGATGACTGGAAAGTCAAAGGAGTGAAGTTCTCATTTGATTGGCGAGTGGTCATATCTCATGGTCACATTGTTGAGACCTGGAGAGTAGAGATAGAGAAGCCAAGCTCTATTTCGGAGTTCGTGACATGGAGAGTCGAGAGGACTCATCACAGAATACCCGAGATGCGAAAGTGCGAAATGTATTTTCGAATAAGTTTGTGGTCATATCTAGTGGTTACATTTGCAGAATATGGAGGAAGGAGCTAGCGGTGTTAAGCTCCATCTCGGAGTCTCGGCACTCGCGACTTGGAGCATCAAGACCCTTCATCATAGGAATCACGATATGCGATATCGCGATGAGATCTGAACCATCGGATCATTAGAGATCTCGACTTTTGATCAAGCTCGAATGAAGTTCATAAGTTCATGAAACATGAAGCGCATTTTGGCGCAGCTTGTGGTCACCACCATTGGTCACGTGAAGGAAAGAAGCTAGAAGAATTAATCTCCACCTCGAAGTCTCGGCGATCGTGACTTGGAGCATCAAGACTCTTCATCATAGGAATCGTGATATGCAAGATTGCGATGAGATCTAGACCGTCGAATCATCGGAGATCTCGACCGTTGATCAGGCTCGATGAAGTTTATAAGTTCACGAAATATGAAGCAAATTTTGGCACAGCCTATGGTCACAGCCGATGGTCACGTGAGGGGAAGAAGGTAGTGGTGCTAAGCTCCATCTAGGAGTCTCAGCAATCGCGACTTGGAGTGTCGAGATCTTCTATCACAGGAATGTCGAGATGTGAGATCACAAAATTAAAACTCTGTTTAGCACTCGGTCATAACCAATGGGCATATGAATTAAACACAAGACCCTATGAACTCCATCCAATGGTGCAGGTGAATTTAAGTATGATCGAAGGGCTACTATTTCTCTTCACAGTTAATCGATCAGTGGTGATTCAGTTTCTAAAGTGGTCTTTGGAGGTTCACAGTGTAACTGCTAGAAACCACTGATGGTTTCTGCCAGAGGACTCGAAGAGACTTCTGTGTGATTGCTAGAGGAGCTTAAGAGTCTCTAGGAATCTACCAGTGGAATGAAGACTGTTTGTAGAGGAAATTGATAGATGGATCTAACTGCCAGAGAAGCTGAAGAGTTTCCATGATGAATAGGTAGAGTACTCGACATGAGAGAGCATGCAGAAGCATGGCGGGACAGCATGCACAAGGTGCACAAAGACTATAAGTATGCAGAACAAAGAAGAGATGTGTGTTGTTGTTGTTGAGAGGGATTCAGGAGTGTAGAAGGAGGAGTGTGCAGCAGCTGAAATACAGAGAAGAGGAATGGTGCATTGAAAGGACATGGCACAGAGAGAATAAAAGGAAAAAGAATAGAAAGCGCAAGGAGTGTGCAGAAGACACTGATGCAGATAGAGCAGTGTAGTGTAGCAGAACAGTGATGAGACCGGTAAGCCATTGAAGGACTTTATATCACTGTAATAAGTCTTAATAGAAAATATTTACATTTTAGGGTGGTAGGGAGGTGCTAGGGAGGACAGTTGTCCTCAGAGGTTCAAGTGGGTGCTTGAACAAAGGGATTTGTAGCTTCCATCTGGTTGCAGCTAGAGAAACCAAGGTGGCAAGGTGGTGCAAGGGAGAACTTTTGTTCTCTGTTATACATGTTGGTGCATGTGTGACTGGAAGTTGGTGCTTCCATCCAGTTGGTGTTGGAACAATTAGGGAGTTGGTGCTTCCTTCTAGTTGGTGCTAGAGAAACCAGGGATTTGGTGCTTCCTTCTAGTTGGTGCTAGAGAATCCAAAGAGTTGGTACTCTCAACAAGTAGCAGCTTGCAAAACAAAGGTTGTAGCCTCATTATGAGTTGGTGATCATATGTATGATAATGTAAAGAATGTAAAGATTACTTATCATATAAATAAGAAGAGGTTTTTACCCTGTATGGGTTTCCTCAGGAAATATTTGTCTCTGTGTGTCTCATATGTGTGACTGATGCTGAATGTTCTATTGCTTACTTCACTGCATTATTGTGACTGTCATTAAATGTTGTGTAAAGAGTAAAAAATAAGCACAATTGTTTAAGCCCAGTAACAACTGATTC
>ML799437.1:433106-447781 GCA_009831015.1 Picea engelmannii | reverse complement strand
TTCTAATGATTGGTTATAGAAGCATGATTCTAGGAGGAGAGATAATTGGTAGCCATTCCATCAAAATTGCATTAGAGTGATATCATGTTGGGCGCAGGCCCATTTTGGAATAAAGGATAATTTTGGAGAATAAAGCAGAAGACAACTAGCAGGAAAAGCAACATGTGCAAGGCAACTATGCATGCAGAGGAGGAAATCACACGAGGAACACATGCAAGAATACCTAACCATGCTAGGGTTAGGGTTTTGGTAAGAAGATGTAACGACCAGTAAACCAAGAACATGTATAAATAGGTACCTAGGAGGTCTAGGTCGGGGTTTTGAGTATGAAGTTGAGTGTTGGTTATGGTTGGTATTTGGTCATTGTTACCATGTTGTCAAAGATTGATTGTCTAGAGAATCCAATCTATTTTGTAATTTGTTGATCTAAGGAGAGGGACTAAGGAAGATATTGAGGGTTGGATCATAGGCTAAGGAGCCTGGTGTGATCTAGTCCACCTCATTGTAATATATCAACATGTTTTGATGGAGAGTTTTAATACGTGCGACACTGTAGTTTTGGAACCAAAATAATAAAAGAGCAGAACAACCAAATCTTTGTGGACGTAGCCCAGGAGGGGTGAACCACGGTAGACCCTGCGTTATGTGACTGAATGTTATGTATATTCTTTTTTGTTGATGATTAGATGTTAAATGAATGCATGAATGACTTAGCTAGATCTATTAACATACATGCATGAGTAAGAATGACAGATTAATCAAGATCAATTGAATGTTAGATTAACTAAATGAAGACTACAGAGTTTAATCGCAGATCTCCACTCATTTACCAAGCTGCAAGCACTTGAGAGTTGCAGCCACCCATAAGAACTATCTCAGGTGAGACTATGCAATGCATCATGTGCTTTGTGCTTCCTTCTGGTTTACCAGGAGGGTTGATAGTTTTAGGGAGGTTTTTGTTGGAAACCAAGTGGAACTGAACCTGCGTCAGCCCAAGAAGGGTAGCAAGAGTTAAGTCTAAAAGAATGAGAATATAAAAGGGGATGTTGAGACCATGGAACCCAACAAAGGCAGATATCAAGAGATGGTTGAAAACAAAGGAGCTAGAATTTGCGCAGAAAGATAACAGAAACCCGAAGTTAACACTGTGCAAATATTTGGCAAGTATGTATTTAGCGACTTGCATGAAGTTTTTTTCGGTGATTTCTCGCATGTGTTGCATGGGTGGATATTGAGGTTGAAAGACAACCATTCTACAAATTGGATCAGACATCTAAAGTGAAATCCTGTGGAGATCACATAGTTACAACAAGTTGACAATAAATTTACGTGCATAGTAGATTTATGGTTAGACAACATTGTTGTTGGATTTATCATAGAATTTGTAGTAGATACTGTGAAGTATTATAGCGTAGCAGAGCAAGAGTTCCTGAAGGGACCTCGAGGTAGGTATATTATATCATTGTATACTTCCATTAAGATGTTACTATATAACAAAGGGGTAATGACAATGGCCTCAGACAACTAAACATCCCTACATGCATGGGGGAAGGGGGGAAGCAATGACAAGAGATGGAGAAATGGAGGAAGAGATGGATAAAGTAAAGAAGGAGGAGGCATTGGATCCAATAATGTTGGAGGAAGACCATATCAAGCAGATCATGGCAACAACTGGAAGAACACGCAGTGGAGTACCCTACCAATATAAGATGAACAACAAGAAGAGAGTCATAACCACGAGGGAAGGCTTGGCAAGTGATGAAGAAGAGGTAGAGGATCTTTTATCTATGGATCAGATTGAGGAAATCATGCGTGCGACATATGAAAGGAATACAAGTGGTATAAGAGCAGAAACCGAAGGCAAAACTCCTATCCATATCAGTGTCAATGTGGAACCCATAAACCCATGTGCGACTAATACACCAGAAAGAACATCGTCGTTTAGAAAACCAAATTTCAGTAGAAGAAACCTAGCAAGAAGTACATCTACACATGGAGAAACAATTGGGGGAGTCATTACAGGAAGCATTAGTCAAGGATCTACACTGTGTGGAGGTAGTATTCTAGCATTCAAGATGGAAGGACATGATCCCACCATCAGGTTACTAAAATTCAAGGGAGAGGCATCGGAGGACCCTGAGAAGCACTTGTTCATCTATGAAAAGATCTGGGAAGAAAATCATATCACATATGAGGATACCAAACTTGCATAGTTAGCCATCACGTTAAGAGACCACACACTGGATTGATACATGAAATTAAGTGCAAACAGTCCACCAGGAATAACCAGAATGATTGTGGATATCAAGAAGTTGTTGATAAATGAATTCCAGAAGTCTAGCTCCAAGGATCAGTACATGAATGCGATGATAGATATCAGGCAGAAACCAGAAGAATCTATCTGCGAGATAGACCATAGATTCAAACGATTAAAGGGAAATCTGAAGTATGTCATGACAGATATGAAACATATGCATCTGTTTTTGAATTCACTACTACCACACTTGAAATACCCTTTGAGATAACAGAAGTTTCAGACCCAGGCAGAGGCTCTGTAGGCAACCTTGCAAATATAAGAGAACCAATATCAAAAGACAAATCCAACAATAGAGGAGGTCAAGGAAGACCTGAAGAATCTAACATTTCAATTAAACCAGAACAGGAGTAAGGACAAAAGAGAAGTTGTTTGGTGTACCACATGTAGGACAGAAGGACACCATAAGAATGAGTGCCCAACATTCGTGCGGTACATGGAAACAGGACTGCCAAACCCTCTGCCATCATGAGGACTACGGTGTGAGATTTTTAAGACACAAGGGCATGATCCATATCTCTTTCGAATGATGCAAAAATATTAGGCAGTGCCTAAGAGTTCATATTGCAACATTTACAAATCAGTAGGCCATGATGACAAAGATTGCATGACAATGGAGTTGATGAGGGAAAGAACATCAAACACCTATAGGGTGCAGGAAAAGATGATGACAGGGAAAGATGCACCACAGTTTAAACAAGTACCAGCCCCATATAACACTATGCCACAACAATATAACAATGTGCATCCATCGTACAATACTACGCAGCCATAGTATAATGCCACACAGTATAACCAGGAACCTTAGTACAATGCACTGCGAGGAGATCGAGTTGGATACAAAGGTGGAGGACGAGGTCGAGGAGGCTTTGAAAGAGGCAAAGGACTGGTGGTATGCCATAACTGTCAACAACCAAGACATTATGAAAGAGAATGTTCACTTCCACCTACGACATGTATGTATTTCCGCGCATTCAACCATGACACAGAAGAATGTCTGACACTATTGGGGAAGATCCAAGAAAAGAGAAATAAAAAAAATCAGAATGTTCAATGGATTTCTGCAGAAGCAAGGGACGATGGAAGAAATATCAACATAGTTACATGCGAAGGAGATAAGATAGGCGATGATGCAGTAAGACGAGATCCGGCATAACACCAATGGCTGAAGAAGAATGTTGAACCACAGAAGCAGTTTGATGCGCATAACGAAAAGGATATATTCAAGAAAGAAAAACAAGAATTATTGAAGTCAGACATTACATCTATATCAATTGTGCAACATACTCAGGATGTACCAAGATATGAGATTCCTTCATCACTGGATCACACTAATGAAGCACAACCCCTAGGAAAAGTAAGTACCATAAATGATTTTCTACAATCCTATGTTAAACTATTAAATGATCCATCATCTGTTAAATTGTTACAAAATATGTTAGAAATGTGTAACACAGATGTAGAAGGAAATCTAGAACAGAAAAAAATTAACCATCTGCATACAAGGAGGAGGACAAGCAGAGAATTCAAACTGAATGCAAACATTGGATATTTCAACATGGGGGATATCATACTGGATTGAAGTGAATGTACTACCCAAGAATACATGGAAATGTTTGGGAGAGCCCACATTAGTATATTCACATGTTCATCTCAAACTAACAAATCAACACTGGGTTCTGTCAATTAGAAGGCTAAAGGTTGTGACAGTAGATCTAGATGGAGTGCGCACTAAAGCCGATTTCGAAGTGATAGAAATAGTGGATGGCACAACACCTTATCCGGCATTACTTGGCTTGGATTGAGAATTTGACAATCATTCCATAATCAATCTGAAGATGAGGAATATGAAATTCAAGTCAGGAGAGTACATAGTCATTGTGCCACTAGATCCATCAGAAGGAGAAAGGTTTGTAGAACCCACTTGTTTCGACCTAGAGGAAATTAACCAGTTCTATAGAACCACCACACAAGAAGAAGATTATGTGAATCCAACTGTAGGTGGGGTACTCAGTTGGAGAAATATCACATCATGCACGTTATAATAAGATACATGGTTGGAGAATTGGCAATAGGGATTACATGAAGTATCCACAAGAAGGTGCACAAGAATAGACCATGCATTAAAATGGGTAGGTACATAGATAAGAGAACCTCCCATATTTCATGGTTTTAATGACTTAGAATAATTCCTAACAAGATATGAAGATGAAGTGTTAGAAAATTAGAGGCTCTTAGCTCTAGATATAGCACTCAAAGAAACACCTGCAATATGGTGGGGTGCGCACAGAGAGATAGTCAAGGATTGGTACCAATGTAAGTAATTACTGCGCATCAAATTTGGCGCAGAACATAGAAGAAACCAACTACAGAGATATGATGGACACATGACACTAGAAAAACACTTGGAGAAGTGCAGAAAACTATGGAGAAAGACACCACCAAAAGAATGGTCTCACCACTTTATTCACACATTGGAAGGAATTCCAGCAAACTGGTATGTAGATCAGGAATTATGCAGAGGCACTGTAGAATGGACAACATTACAACATAATTTTATAGTCACCTTCTCATTTGAACATGAGAACCCCAAAATACATTCAACACTCAAATAGATCAGAGGGGTAATATTCATTCAAGAACCAGAGGTTGAACTCATAACAGAGTATCAACAACAGAACATACAAACAATGAAAGAATTATTGTCATGCTACCATGTGCAGGAAGAAGCACTAGATGAATATGACCCACACAACATTCAAATTATAGAAATTGAAGGAGAAAGGGAGGTGGAAGGTCCATCGCTCAAAACATAAGTATTTTTTGTGCCAATCAAAGTGAAGAAAATGAATATTGGGACAAATGACAATCCCAAAATGGTCAGTATTGGGGATTACTAGGATGAACATATAGTAGAAAGAACAATAGAGTTATTGCATGAGTACAGTGACATGTTCCCAACAACCTTTACAGATATGAAAGGCATAGCAGGAGAGTTAGGAGAGATGAAGATACCTCTCAAATTTGGGGCTACATCAGTCATAAAATGACCATATAGACTGAACCCAATATATAAGCATAAAGTAAAAGAAGAAATTGACATAATGTTGGAAGATGGAATCATAGAACCAGTTGAGGAATATAAATGGGTAAGCCCTATGGTAGTGTTGAGCACTCAACACACCCAAAAAAATCCTATGTCAATTTTTTACTTTTTGGGTACTACTTGATCTTTACACTGTTTATTTCAACTTCAATTTTTGTGAAAATGTTTTTCCTTTGCTTATTATCATGACTCTCATTAGTTTTTCAGGTCTGTTTGAAATTATGAAACCCCGTGACTTTAAAAAAGGCCTTAATGCCTAAATAAAGAATCAAAATCCAAAACACTTCACCCGATATACTTAGATTCGACATCAAAAGGCATTCAAAGAAGGAAAAGAACCACCCGGGAAACCTCAGTCACCGAGCGTCAATCTCCATCAGCATCGACAAAAGAAATTTTTGTTTGTGCCAAAGTTTTACATAAGGATATCTTTGATAGCCGATTTCTCATCGGCATCGGTAAAATACAAGGGGAATAGAAGTTAAAGAAGAAATAAACGATATCATCGATATCTGATACCCTACGCACCTATCATAATTGGGGAAAACCAAAAAAGATCGCAACGAACATTTTCACCACACTAAAGAGTTTTCCTGATCATTGACCCCCGAATCATTTTGGCATCGGGACTTTTTCGAGGAAGCTAATCCGGAGAAAAACATGTGATAGGTTTATCATCGATCACCGACCCTTGATACCTTTTCGACATCGGTGAGCCCGGGTTTTTTTTAGAACGCACAACTTGAAGAAAGCCCTGATTCCGATTAATAGACGTGAATCAGGTCACTGGTCTTCAATGCCATGGGTCTTTGCCAAGTTGGAGAACCGTACGGTCTAGTTTTACCCCGATTCATCCTTGGTTCCCTAGGTCCAAGTCACACCTCTGATTCATCTTTGCCACAACAGCATTGTACAATGATATTGATCGACATCGAATATTTTTGAGGGACATTGACGAAAACGTTCATATCACATCCCCAATTCCTTATCCACCCACTAAGAAAGTGACATGATGAGACGTTTTAGCGTTAGATATGATTAGATTTCATGCATTCAAGGGTCTAATTAATACCAAATCCCACATTAGTTGCTACCTCATGTGCAAATCAACATGGTCATTTAAAATCACTGATAGACCACATCACCCCTACGCCTCTGTCGTCGACCCACGATAAATTTAAGTTACAGAGATTTGACGGAAGATTTGTTTAAATTGCACTCATTACCTGAATTGAATGGTTGATGTGACTCGATAAGTTATGCGTTAGTTTAAATTCTCTTGAGTCATTGCAAGAGGAATCATTATGTGCGCAAGGAAATTTATAGCATCCAGAGAAGTGAGACGAGCAATTCAAAAGTTGCATAGATCCCGTGAGTATCAAATAACCAGGTTTAGAAATATTTACAGGTATGTACCCAAGTCTATGGATTTTTACATATTTTCACTTCATATATTTTAATTCGGTGTTACTCTATACACAATCTCTGAAGATTTATTTTGAATGCATAAACAATGCCGCCAATAAAAAAAACTACTAGACGATTGTCAAGGGCGTCGAAGCTAAAAGAACCATAGGTAGGCGAAGGTTCCTCCCCAGGGGTCATAATACAATTGAATACATGCCTAGACCAGAGCATGTCATCAAAACATCAACGAAGAAGGTCTTCGTCTAGCCTTCGACCTTTGTAGATATAGAGGCAAGCACAGGGTCCAAGATGACACTCCCGCATTGGGGAGAGCTCTTTAAAAAGATCAGCTGGGAGGAATACCCAGAATACATCCCACATAGTGATCCTGATGTCACAGTGCTCGATGACGAAGTGTTCCCGAACATCCAATGGTCATACCTGCATATGGTGTCTAGCAAAACCCCTGTCTTTCCCTGTGTCGAACTCCTAAAGTGGCTCATTGACCACACGAACATGCAGAAATGTTTGGTCAACGACAAAAATGGTGGATGTGTTGGAGTGTTCCTTCTAGTGGAGGTCCAAAAGTATTAAAATCTTAGAGACCTTGAGGAGTGACTAAACACAGATTTTGTCGTAAAATTATACGAGTGCCACGACACCAGTCGGGTGATGGCCTCATGCTGGAGAGAAGATAATAAATATACCAAACGGAGCATCGGCTAGTACCAGACGAATAAATTAAGGGAGCCATACATCTACCTGATGGCTCTCATATGCCAATTTTATGGGGAGAAAGACTGCTCCAGATT
The DNA here is from genome assembly GCA_009831015.1 of Picea engelmannii. NCBI lineage: Eukaryota > Viridiplantae > Streptophyta > Pinopsida > Pinales > Pinaceae > Picea > Picea engelmannii. The sequence goes on along the minus strand of ML799437.1, from coordinate 440,142 downwards.
TTCAGAGGCATGAATGGCTCTATCTTACACAGTAGCCATTTCCGAGAGCGGCTTCAACTGGGGAGCCATCATTTCTAAGAAATTGAGAATCTGCATACAACGGGCTCAGACGTCGAAGGAAAGAGAGACACCAGCCTTCTACATGGATTCATATTTACTTGATTTCATGTGTGCCAGAAAAATTTTTGTCAGCATAAACCTCAGTTGGCACATCGCAAAACTCCTAGTCCACGTATATTTCAGCATCCTATGGGATAACATGTACAAAAAATCTTACTCCCTCATCTTCAATGAATTCATCGCACGTATTTATTTTATTCTTTTCAATAAATAATGCCTGAGACTATCAGCTGCGGCCAAAAAGATGATATCAAAGGTATGCCATTGGTACTTGGATGAGCGTGATACCTACATCAAGGTGTTCAGGGCCACCGGAGCACCACATCTCCTACTAGCGCATGTCCTTGACCGTCTCATAGTGGGAGAGATATGTTCGCAGACCATCCTGCAGGGTTACAACCCCATCCTGGTCAAGGATAAAAAAATGTGAGTTTATACCTTATGGATTCCATGTAGGCTTCTACTTGGTGAAGGGCACTGCTCAAGCCAAACAGGAAGGGATAAACCAATTGGAGTTCAGATTCTAGATCGATCGATTCTGCAAGCACGACCCAAAGGGTCTAGTCTTGAAACATGCTTCTCAAGTGTCGTTCTGCTGGCCATACGCCCACGAAAAATTTGAAGATGAAATATTCACATAAAATGCCCAAGATTGGGACGAGGTGGTGGCAAGCATGACCGACCCCAAAATGATGAGGTTCAAATCCATGATCTTGGATGAAAAGACGACAACCATAGAGAAATCAGCTCAAGAGGCCCTCAGAGCCAGGGAAGAAATGATAGCGGTCGAAGCAACAGAGGTTCCCCTGGTGGCTCCGGTGCATGACAGAGGTTTCCCTATGACGCAGGATGCATGGGAAAGGGGGTTTATCATGATTGAGAAGGTGCAACAAATAATTGATCTGCTGCAAGACAACCCGGACCTCACAGGAATGACAGGGTCCCCTACCGATAACCCAGATGAATTCCAGTCAGGCCCTAGCCCCCGATGCTCAAATTTTGGACCTTCCACAGAATGAACAAGAGGTCGAGAGTGTCTTAGAAATTGATCTTCCCGATGCACTGGAGACCCAAGTGGGTATTCCAAAGGATGAGTCAGGGTCAGGCGAACAAAAGGAAGAAACTCCACAGTAGGAAATCGACGTCTCAGCGACCGATAATCAAGTAAGTACCGAGCCTACTCTCGATAAGTAAGTATCGAGCCTACTCTCGATGCCTCAATTTCAATCAATACTCAAATTCTCAATGAGCGACAAACAGAAGCCGAGCCTTCAAAAAATAGGGAAGAAGTTCAAGAACCCAGTCTTGAAAAAATATATACCATCGGGAGCCTAGGAAATATGCTCACTTGGGGTGATCAACAAATTCCCAAGCCCATGGATGAATTCGCTGAAATACATGCCATCACTTATGATCGAAAAAGGAAAGCTATTGTGAAGAGAACCACCAAGAAGAGGTGGATCACTCTTTATCACTCCATCGTCATCAACATGGAGGAAAATCTGATCAACACAGAGCATGTCAAGACGTCTGAACTTATCGACGTAGGGATGGAAGTCACATATGGCACCCTGGACAGAGAAAAAATGGATGAAGAGGAGTTGGTTGTTGCTTTGAAAGAATTGGAACATTTGTGCCACTTGGAAAAATATTACCAGGACACAACACAAGCCACGATGTTCCTAAGGAGAGAATTCAAAGAGGCCTACAACAAATTTATAGATGAACGACACATATTCATTGCAAGGATAGTTGAGCTGCAAGAAGACACCCTCATGGAATTGGCCACATGCAAGGATATGGAAAGGTGGTACGAGAAAGAACAACAATCCGTGGAAAGAGTCGACTATATCAGGGTGGTTCAACAGGGCTGAGATACAAAAGAGTAGGACATTCAGGTGCTAAAATAAAGCAGCCTCGATCGCATAAAGAAATCAACCGAATATTGGGAAAAAATGGTTCAAGAACCTGATCGGGAAATCCAAGAGAAATGGGCCAAGTATGAGAAAATTTGGATCAAGATCAACCAGGTAATGAAAGACATAGGCCTCCTCGAGTTTGGCACACCTGATGACATTGTCAACTTACGCAACATAGTCAAATTGCAAACTGAACAAGACTCATCATGGGCCAAGGAAATAGAAAAGGTGTCACACATGGTTCCAGGACAGGTGCGGTAGTTCATGGAGCACCCAATCAAATCTTGGGCCATGTTGCAACTGTTAAGTTCCAGAATAGTCAAGTATCAGGCACAAGCAGTAAAGATAAGAGAGATTATTTCAGCCCCATTGGAACAACATAGATTCTCATATGCTAACACATGCGAGGATCTCTTCATCAAGTGGTCGGAGTATGAGAAGAGTCGCCCACTTAAGTGAGATCCTATGATGACTCTTAAAAAGACTAATAGAATAAAGAGACATGTGGCGAGTTTTGTTTTACTTAGTTGCACTTTAATAGTTAATTTAGTTAATAGTATGTTACAAGTAGGAGGATCGACCTATTAGAAAGGGTCGATGGTTATTGCAAAGACCCCTCATTTTTGGATTTTATTAAGAACTATTTCGGAGTTGCCTTAATTGAGAAGTCATGTTTAGGACCAGAGATAAAGTTGTGTTTTTCATCAATAGTGTGTATGAGTGGATGTGGAGAAGAATTATTTCTGATTTCATCTTTTGAATTGATGTTGTAACGAGTAAGAGCTTCTAAAACTATTGATAAGTTATCTGATGCAATTCTTTATAGTTCTTATCATTAATGATGAAAAGTAAATCGTTGTGTTATTATGTGATGGATGATTAGAGTTAAGAGAATTATTTTTCTTGCCATCGTTTATCGCATGCATATTTTCTTTCTAATAAATTGTATCTCGATCAATAATTGGAACACCAGCAGGTTAATGTATTATTACTAGGCTTGTGGTAGATCATTGTTGTCTACATGCTAGAGTGAGAGGGTTATCCCAAAGCTCAGCCTTCTCCAGTAGTTAAGTTTTTCCCTCTTGTTACCTAGTTGGATTATACCGACTTTTATCTTGTATCGGTCCCACCTATAAGAGAAAATACAAAAAGAGGACGTCTGAACTGAAGGAGAAAGCCTTCACCAGAAAACATAAAGCCCATTGATTATTTGGTCAGATCGCAAGATCTGGAGAACTATTCCACTATTAAACGTTGCAGAGTCTAATTGGGCCTTGGTGGAGGGTTTGGTTCATACTGTTGATTTTAAGCGATTTTGGACCCCTCAAAATAAATGGCACTAGAAGAAGAATGAATGGATGAATATATTTTTGATATAGTATTTCACACAGCCTATAGATTCAAAATAGCCCACATGCATGGTTATTCATTCCCAAGACAACCCACACACACTAAGTACTCTTGAAACAAGTAACTCACCCCAACACAAGGAATAACATATATTCCCTGATATACCCTACACTCTTCCTCATGAGGAATTGAACCAATTCAGAATAATCACAAGAGCATACGCCCAACAGATCGATGAGTTGCCCTTAGCTCCATTACTTCCTCGAAGAAAACAAACAAGCATACCAGTGGTCGAGTCCCCTGACCAAGTTTTTGTGCACACAGTAGAAGACCTGATATATTTATCCCTCACTGAAATCGAGCATCCTCTTAATCTAATCCCTGAAACACCAGCCAACAACTTCTTCGAGCCCGACGACTTTTCGAAAGAAGAAAGGTTTGACTCATAATATGAAGACATGGAAGATAAAAATGAACATGATGAAGAAAGGGGAAACCCACCTTAGAATAATAAACCTTGGTTGGCTAGAGATTCTTTTTCCATCCCCGTATGAGTACATAACCTCCCCCGAAACCCAGAGAAGTTACTCCCTAAATTTGACCCTGAAACCTCAGGATTTCCTGAAGACCATATCACAAAATTCATACTAGCTATCAGACTTATGAATGTCCAACATAAAGAAGTATTTTTTAGCCTATTTCCCTACACTTTCGAGAATTCAGCCTCCATGTGGTATTTTAACCTACCCGTAGGATCCATAACTAGTTGGACGAAGTTTCAAAATGATTTTCTAGATAAATTTACAGAAGAAACTACTACAGGAGCTTTGATGGATGAGTTGTTCTTCGCCACCATGATTTCAAAAGAAAGGGTTAAATACTTCAATCAAAGATTCACCACCATCTTAAACAAATTATAGACCGAAGCTAATCCTACTCAGGAGTTTCAAATCAAAGTATACGCTAATGCTCTCCCAGCTTCTATTTCCATGTTTGTGAAAAGGGTTGCCAAACCAACCTTAGCTGAGAATTTTGAAGAAGCCAAAATGATAGATTTCAAAATGAAGGGATGTAAAGAAATCCAGGTCTCATTAGTTAATAAATAAGTTCAACCTCCTCCCAAGAGAGGACTATTGTTGACTAGACCCCCGGGGAAACAAATAGAACAAGGTCTCTAAAAAGGGAGTGGGGACATAGAGGACCTACAACACATGGTCAAGAATTTTTCAAATGAAATTATAGATATGAAGAGAAGCACAGGGGAGGGAAACCAAGGCCAAAGGCCCTATAAGCCTTTCTTTAAAAGGAATCTTCCTTTCAAAGTAATTGAACCTCCCCTAGCCAACTTTAACATCGATCTGGGAAATGTAGCATCTGAATATTTATGTACCTATCATCAAGAGAATCACTCTGAAAGAGACTTCCCTATATGGGTGCATGCCATGAATTTGATGGCCAACCGATTTCTAGACGAATTTTCCCTAACCGAACAATCAAGCGGCTCAGCTATGAATATTTCTGATCAAGAAGAAGTTGTTCCACCGAAAGAAACAACCATCTTGATATGGGACCCTGACCTACCTATGTCTTCCAATGATCCATTGGAGGTTCAAGAACCAACCACAGAAGTCTTGGCTATGAAAACACGAAGTAGGGGTCAACCTGTCTCAAACGACCTTACTACGACCCAAACTTCAGGAGGAAAACTAGCTCTCGATCACCTGAAAGCACCTTTCGCTCCCCAAAAAAACCCTATAAACATCCATACACAAGAATCATCCAAGCTAGACTACAACATAGTATAAGATTTGAAGAAATTGAAGGAAAAAATATCGGTCATGGACATGTGTAGAATCCCTCACCAAAAGGATTTTCTATTACAAGCATTGAAATCAGTAGAAAATCCCACGACAAGCACTGACCAAGGAGAAAATCTGACTACCACAGATCTAAGAAATAAACCAGTTGTGAATGCCTACTCTAAGAATAAGAAGGGAAAACATTTTGTCCCACTGTTCCTTTTGACATTCGAAGTCTTCAATAGAAACCTCCATAATTTTTTGGTTGACTCGGGAGCATCCTCTAATGTCATGCCATTGTCTATTTGCAAAAAATTAAATGCAGTCCCTCTCAAAAGCGATAAATATGTTATACAATTAGACATGACTCAGGTGAAGGTTATGGGAGAGCTCAAAGATATAATGATCAGAATATCGAAACACCCTAAATTTGTGCAAGTAATTGACATCATCGTAGTAGATATCCCAGAAGCTTATGGATTGTTATTAATTCGATATTGGTCTAAGAAGTTAAATGGATACTTTAGTAAAGACTAGGCTCACCTTTGGTTTCCATTAAAGGGACACCCGAATATGATCAGGTTCGATAGGGAAAGATATCTAAAACACATTGTCACTTAGAAACCCTCAATGAACCCTCATTGATAGAATTCCCCGTGCTAGGAAATTATTCCTGTGACTCTGATTTCGGGAATCTCTCCCCCCTCTCATCTAATGTCCCTCTTACTCAAAACTCTGAAATGATTTTTTAAGAGGAATTGTCCACAGCAGCAGAGGAAACCCTTTTCTTCCAAGAACCTACATTAGAACCACAGAAAAAACAACAGGAGAAGGGGAAAGTGACAAGAAAGAGGAAACAGATAGGTTTTTCCCACAAGTATGGACCTTATACTTTGATGGTTCTAAATTGCAAGAAGGTTCAGGGGCATGGTGCATCCTCATTGATCCAAAAGGTAAATGACATTCCTTTTCCTATAGACTAGAATTTGAATGCACAAATAACACCGTTGAGTATGAAGCTCTGGTACAAGGGCTAAATAAAGCTATGGAATTAAACGTCAAAGAATTGAAGGTTTTCGAAGATTCTGAAATCATCGTCAGACAAGTAAGGAATACTATACATTTCAAGTCTCCACACCTGAAGAATTACTAACAAGAAGTGCACAAGCTAATAGATCATTTTGAAGCCTTCAACATTACATCGATCCCCAGAACAAAGAACATTTTTATTGATTCTCTATCCACCGCTGCCTCAAGGATATCACCTCTAGAAGATTATGAAGTCTCCTAGTTCACTGTGGAACTTCTCTGATGATGATGATGATGATGATGATTAACATCCACTAAGACCTAATTGGTTTATCATACCTTAATAGGGTAAGTGATTACTTGTGATTCTTTAGAATTTTGTTTCTGTGCTTGAAAATCATTAAGGGAAGCTTTCCAAGATCACCATACTTTTGTTGAGTTAAGAGGTTAGGAAGGTTGGTTGTGTGATCAATATTTCGAAAATGAGATCTAATATGGGTATAGGCTGGACAATCTAAGAGAAAGTGCTTTTCATATTCAACCTTCTTAGTGTCACAAAGGTGACACACTCTTTCATCCCATGGCGTTTTAGGAATTGACCAATGCCCAGTTTCACTATGGAGCTCATGAGAATTTGTTCTTATCTTAGCAATGCTTATTTTTTTCTTTACACTTTGCAAAACAGATAGATAATTTTGATCTTCTAGATTATGGTTGATTACATCTTTATAATACCTTAATTTTCTTTTTTCCTCTAACTCTTTATCACACCACATTTTTTCCTTAAATTTTGATTTGACGTTTTTTTTAATAGTATAT
>ML799437.1:362100-427851 GCA_009831015.1 Picea engelmannii | reverse complement strand
ACACTAAGAAAGGATATTCAAAAGAAAAATATGCAGAATAGCTCAAAAGTTCTGGATGACATTATCAGCAGTCAAAAATCTCATCTTGACAAGTCCGAACTTGGATACAATCAAACAGAAAAGGGATCAAGCTCCAAAACAACAGAGCAAGAAACAAATCCAAAAGTCTATGTAGAAACAATCAAAAGGGATAAAAAGATATGCAAGGAAGATTACAGAGGCACTCCTCCACTGAGAAGATTCAGATTTCCAAATCAACAACAGATAGAAAGGCCTCAAGAAGAAGAAGGATTCATAAGAGCACCTCCTTTCAGAAGATCTTCAACTACTAGGTATCAAACTATATTTTTTGGTTTATTTTATGCATGTAATAATTTTGGACATGAAGTTGTAAATTGCAGAGCTAACAACAGGAACAATAACTACTTTGAGAGCCATACACAAAGGGGTTATTCAAGAAGACCTAGTGAAACACAAAGAAGAAGTTACAACGGGTTTGAATCTTTCATCACTGAAGTGGAATGTTAAAAATGTAACAATTTTGGACACATGGCCAAAAATTGCAGAATGACAGTCCCTCCTAAAGAACCTCAACAGAGTCACAAACAAGAACCTCAGAAAACGACATGGATAAGAAAGAAAGATCAGTATAGCAATGAAGAATGCACAGTCTCTCTACAAGATAAACAAAAGAAACGTGGTTGGTATGTTAACATTGGATGCTCAAAACACATGACAGGTGATAGAGACAAGTATCTTACATTACGAAAGGAAAGAGATGGATCAGTCTCCTTCGGAAATGATGATTCATCCAAAATCATTGAAAAAGACACAGTCTGAATTGAAAAAAAGAATGAAAAGGCAGAAAATGTTCTACTAGTAGAAGATATGAAACATAATATTTTAAGTGAGTCAAATGTGTGACCAAATTCATAAAGTTACTTTCGATTCACAAAAGTGTGAGATAAGAAAAGAAGGTTCATGGAAATTGGTCGCTACAGTTGTAAGAACTTCAAGCAACATATATGTGTTAAGAAAAATTGGAAATGAAAAGTGTTGTCTAAGAAAGGAAGATGAAAGTTGGCTATGGAATAGAAGAATGGGTCACATGCATTTTGATAACCTTGTCAAAGTCAGCAAAAGAGAAGCAGTTAGAGAAATGCCCAAGATCACGAAACCAACCAACACTTTATGCAAGCATTGCCAACAAGGAAAGAAAACAAAGACCAGGTTCAAATCACAGGAATATTCAACAACAAAACAACTGAAAATTGTGCATATTGATCTAGTTGGACCAACTACAACAAAAGGCTTAAAAGGTGAGAGATACTTTATGTTATTAGTTGATGATTATACAAGAATGACTGTAGTTTGATTTCTCAAGAACAAGTCAGAAGCTTTTGAAAACTTCAAGATCTACATGGAAATGGTTGAAAATGAGATGGATTCAAGAATCAAATGCTTAAGATCAAATAATGGAAGAGAAATCACCTCAAAGGAATTTATGGACTACTGCAGCAATCATGGAATAAAAAGGCAATTCTTCGTTGCTAGGACACCTCAACATAATGGATTTATTGAAAGAAAGAACATGACAGTACAATAAATGGCTCGAACAATGATAATGGATTCAAAGTTGATAGATATTTTTTGGACACAGGCAGTGCATACAACAGTTCACATTCAAAACAGAGTAAATCTCAGAAACAACACTAACAAAACTCCCTACGAGCTATTTAAAGGAAGACCAGCAAATGTGAAGCACTTCAGAGTTTTTGGAAGCAAATGCTACATCAAAAGAAAATATGGAAGAATGGGAAAGTTTGACTCTCGTGTGGGCAAAGGAATACTTGTTGGTTACTCAAGTACAAGGAAAGCATACAAGTGTTACAATCTAATATTAAACAAAGTTTTAGAAAGTATCAACGTAACAATTGATAAAAACAGGCAGACTAGAATCAAAAGAAGAAGAAAACAAAACAATGGAACAACTTTTCGAAGAAGAAGATGAAAAATAAGTAGAAGAGGAAGATGAATATGAAGAGAATCTGACAGAAGCAGAAGAGCAAGTTCAACAAGTATCTCCAAAGACACCTAGTAAACGAGTATAGAAGAATCATCCTTCAGATCAGATTATTGGAAACAAAGATGCAAGAGTTGAGACTAGAAGAAAAAATCGTTCACCAGAACAAACATACCTAGCACTCTTATATACAATTGAACCAAATTGTTTTGAAGAAGCGAGCAAGGATGAATTTTGGAATAAGGCCATGGATGAAGAAGTGGATCAAATAGAGAAAAATGACACTTGCAAATTGGTTCCAAGACCAAAGAATAAGAATGTGGTCGACACAAAATGGGTTTTTAGGAATAAATTGAATGAAGATGGACAGGTTACAAGGAACAAAGATAGATTGGTATGTAAATGATAGGCACAGATTGAAGGAATCAACTTTGAAGAGACATTTTCCCTAGTTGCCAGAATGGAAGCAATTCGTTTGTTTTTAACTTATGCATGCTCCAAAAATGTTAAAGTATATCAGATGGACTTAAAATCATCTTTTCTGAATGGGGAACTTGAAGAATAAGTCTACATTGAACAACCAAAAGGATTTCAGTTGTCAGAGAACACAAACTATGTGTGTAAATTAAAGAAGGCCTTGTATGGTTTAAAACAGACTTCTAGAGCATGGTACTCCAGACTGGATAAGTATCTGCAACAGGAAGGGTTTAGAGAAGGAAGTGCAGACAACAACCTCTACATCAAGGTAAGTCAAGGTAATATTTTATTAATTGAAATTTATGTTGATGATATTATTTTTGGTAGTGATGATGACAGGTTAAGCCATAAATTTGCAAAAGACATGCAGAATAAATTTGAAATTTCATTACTTGGAGAACTATCCTTCTTTATGGGACTTCACATACGTCAAATCAACCAAGAAATTTTTATTTCTCAAACCAAGTATATCATAGAAATGATAAAGAGGTTCGGAATGGAATATTGCAAACCAGTTATCACTCCCATGCAAACTAGTTGTAAGTTGAGAAAAGATGATGATTTGAAGTCTACAGATCAAAGGAAATACAGGTCAATGATTGGCAGCCTACTATATGTGATAGCATCCAGACCAAATGTAATGCAGGTAGTTGGACAGGTGGCACAATTTCAAGCAACACCAAAGGAATCACATGTATTAGCAGTAAAGAGGATCTTCAAATATCTCAAAGGAACAGAAGAGTTTGGATTATGGTATCCAAAAGGAAAATATCTATCACTTATTACCTACACAGATGCAGATTGGGCAGGTTGTATTGATGACCGACGAAGCACTAGTGGAGCAGCGTTCTACTTGGTTGAGTGTTTAGTATCATGGCTAAGCAAGAAACAATCATCAGTATCTTTATCTATAGTCGAGACAGAGTATATTGCAGCAGCAACATGTTGTACACAGGTTCTTTAGATGAAACAAACTTTGACAGATATATAGGTTGAGTATACTGAGCCCATTCCAATATATTGTAATAATACAATTGTCATCAATATCTCAAAAACCCTGGTGATGCACTCTAAGACGAAGCATATTCCAATCAAGTATCACTTTCTACGAGAACAAGTTGCAGAAAAGAACATCAGAGTTGAGTATGTGGGCACAAAAGAACAAGTGGCAGACATATCTACAAAACCACTTCCATGGGAAGCCTTTGAATATCTTCGCCAAAGACTTGGAGTTATTTCTACTCCAAAATGAATGATTTTTTAATGTTTTTTGAATGCTTATCTTATATGTCTTAGATGTACATGAGAAAGCACCATAAGAGGACAGTTTAGTCAAGGGGAGCAACCTCGGATGGAAAGATACCTTTGCCATTGATGAAAAAGGAGGAGAGATTTATCAGATGCAGAGGAAAGAGGAAAATTTATCATATGTAGAGGACAGAGGCATGGTTCCAGGGGGAGCATGAATGATATGATTTTAGTATTGCATTAGAGTGTTTCCATTAATGCCAAAGGGGGAGATTGTTGATTAATGTTGGTTGTCATTGATGTCAACCCTTGAATAAATCCCCATAGAAAAAAGGTTTAGGTAATGGACCCAATATTGTTTGATGTAAATATGACTCATTATTATTTTTTCATGGTTGATAAGAAGTAAATATGGATTAACTCCAAAGTGGTCCCCTTATGGTGAAAGCCCTCACGGGAAGACGCTTTGCGGAGTAAGAGAACCCATGCTTAATTGTGGAATAATGAGATGAAGGACAATGAATTTGTCAGGGAAACCATCCTATATGGATAGTGTTTTTCATGCCATTTCTTGTGGTATGTATAATGTCACATAACGCCTCACGGTTAGAGAGTTATGACCATGCGAAGTTGGAGGACCCTCATATGTTATCTAGAAGCCCCAAAAGGTCAAAGTAGTCAAAGTGGTTTAAGAGATTTTAAAATTTAAATAATAAATTGAAGTGATGAGTGTATTATAATTCAAAGTGAATACAAAATAAATTATTTCAATAATAAATTTCATGGAGAAATTAGAAGTGGGTTAACCCTAAAATAAGGAAAGTCGACCAAGTGACCTAGAAGATGTTTTTAAGGAAGCTACTTGGAGAGTATAAATAAGAGGAAAGGCTCTCTCATTTTAATCACACTTAAGAATATTGAATATCTATAGGTTTATGAGGTAACCAAGGATATCTAAGCCAAATTTCTTAGGGAAGGTGAAGAAAAGAAGGCCGAAATGCAAGGAAGGATAAATTCTTTTGATGGTGCTTTCTAAGGTATGTTATTTACAGGTCATCTCACCATTTTCGTTATAAAAATATTTCTATAATTATTCAGACCATGAAATTGCTATTCCATTGAGAAAACACACCCAATTATCTGTGGTAAAGAATTCAGTTGTGGGTGGTTGTATTTTGGGAGTTACACTCCGTGGAAAATAGGGTTTGTGGCTAGTCCTGAAACTAGTCAAAAACATATGAGGGTAAAAACATCATAAATTCTTCATAACATATCCAAATTTAGTGAGACCAAATTTCTGGGTTAGGGTACAGTCTGTAGTATATTTTTTAATATTTTCAGATGAATTCAACAAATATTTCATGCAGGGCATTCTCTACAAGTTCGCTCTCTAGAATAAGACAAAATTCAGTAAGGTATGCCATTTTTGCTATAACTCCTTTTCTGAGAGGTTTTGAGTAGTAACACCTGGAGGAATTGTATAAAACACATTGAATAGCATTGTGTATCAGTTTCGGATATTTATACATTACAGGTTCAAAGTTATGATTACTTCAAGTTAGGATTGTTGACTAATCCAAAACTAGGCCTGTGAGACTAAAGAAAAGTTTGATGAAAATGCTAGTCTCTTGTTGTTAAAGTTAAGGAAGTATTGTAGGAATGTGATCATATACACTAGGTCTATTACAGAGCTACAAATCAGATTTGGATGATGAAATTGATTAGGACTTTTGGTTGAGGTACATGTTGAGTACATGGTTGAGACAAGTAGTTGATGAGTTGACACATACATGAGGTGTAGAGTTGATGATTTTGGTACATACTGATGAGTTGTAGTTGATGAGTAGTTGAAACATGATTGGTACATACTTGGTACATGGTTGGATGCACTTTTTTATGGTACAGGTTGATTACAGGTTGTTTGGTACAGGTTGGTGCATGGTTGATGCACTAATTTATGGTACAAGTTGATGCATGGTTCAGATTTATTGGTACAGGTTTACAGCGGTATATCTCACAGAGATAGTGTGACAGTGGTTCCATTATTCTACTTCTACTTAATGGTGGTAGGACGGCGCAAGGACAGGTGGTTGTAGCCACCTTCCAGTTGTAGTTGGAGAACATAGGGGGTTGTATCCTCCTTCTGGTTGTAGCTAGAGAATTGGGGAGTTGGATCTTCCCTCAGGTTGTAGACTGAGAAAATAGGGGGTTGGAGCCTCCTTCCAGTTGTAGCTGGAAAACAAAGGAAGTTGGTGCTTCCAATGAATGTAATTCTTCAAGACATATAAGAAAAAACATTCTGTGGTTTTCTCCCGATTTGGGTTTCCAGGTAAAACACTGGTGTATTGTGTAAGAGTGTGATTTTTTATTTCTTACTGCTCATTATTGGATAATAATTCCACATTGATATAACATTTGAAGAAAAAGCATTATAATTATGCTATTACTGATTCACCCCCCCTCTTAGTAATCCAACAACATTCGCATAGATCCAGAAAGGATTAAGGATATAGTTCAACTTCCATTACCTCACAACAAAAAGACTATGCAATCGTTCTTCAGGAAAATCAATTTTGTGAGGAAATTCACCCCTGATTTCATGGAAACTATCAAGCCTTTACAAAAAAATGATTCGTAAATATGTTGAGTTTAAGTGGCATGATGAACAAAAGAAGGCTTTCAACAATATTAAGACTGTAATATCTCAAGCCCTAGTGTTTCGAAGCCCCGATTTCAACAAATATTTTTTCCTCTATACTTTCGCCTTCGACCAATCATTAGCTGCAGTATTAACTCAGAAGAATGATGACAATAATGAGGCCCCAGTGTCATTCATGAGCACTAATATCCAAGGTGTCGAACTAAATTATCCTACTATAGACAAGCATGCTTATGCAATATATAAGGCAGTAAAAAATTTCAGATATTACATCTTCAAGAACCATAACAAATTCATCGTGCCTTACCCTACAGTCTGATCCCTATTTACTCAATAGGAGATGGGGGAAAGAAGAGGAAATTGGATGGTATTAGTCAAAGAATTTGATCTAGATATAAAACCTGCTAAACTAGTTAAAGGACAAGGGTTATGCAAACTGGCAGTCGAAGCTCAGGACCAAGTAAATGACGACCCCCGATGGGAGAATGAATTGGAATTATGGTGTGGTAAAGCTTCATACATCTCCCTAGGACAAGAGTCTTGGTATGAGAAACTGACTTATCTCCTGCATCATGGGACTTTCCCAAAAAACCTAAACCCTAGGGAAAGGAGAGCTCTCATGTTAAAATCTGCACAATATCGCCTCTTAAATTCGGTGCTCTTCCGTGATAATTATGATGGGGTACTTTAAATATGTCTTGAACGAGATGATGTAGACAAAGTTCTAAAAGAACTCCATGTTGGTCCTGCCAGTGGAAATTTTGTAGGAAACACCACCTCTCATAAAATACTGATAGCTTGTTATTATTGACCTACTATGTTCAGAGACGCTCACACATATGCTAGAAACTATAAGACTTGTCAAGTAAGCGTGGGGTGGGATAAGAGAGCAGTTGTCCCACTTCAATCGATGGTAATTTCTAGGCCATTTGAGCAATGGGGGTTAGATATCATAGGAGAAATTACACTAAGTTCGTCAAAACAACATATGTATATATTGGTTGCCAGATATTATTTCATGAAATGGGCAGAGGCCATCCCTCTGACTCACGTAAACGAGAAGGTGGTTATCCAATTCATAGAACAATAGTTGACCACAAGGTTCGGTGTGCCTTTTTTCCTTTTTTTTGATAATGCAGCTTAATTTTCTTCCACCTTATTAACAGAGTTTTCTCTGGACAAAGGAATCTTAATTAGATACTATGTAAACTATTATCCACAGGGAAACATAGTGGCATAATCAAATAATAAGAACCTAGTGAGAATATTGAAGAAAACAGTTATAGACAACCAGAGGAATTGACATAATTTACTTCATAATGCTTTGTGGGCCAATAGAGTCACACCCAAGGAAGATATAGGGAATTCCCTATACTTTCTGGTATGGATAGGAAGCCATTCTCCTGAACGGGCTTTATCTTGCATCTCTTCAACTTGCTCGGGATTCTAGAGGGCGACCCTCATCAGTCATACAACAAAGAATTGACACCCTACTCATGCTAGAATAAGAAAGAGAGAAAAATAAATCAAAGTTCATAGCTCACCAGTAGATAGTTAAAAGGTGGTTTGATAAGCATAACGATAAATAGAAGAATTTTGAGGTAGGGAACTTAGTCCTAAAGTGGGACAAAGCAAATTAACCTGAAGGAAAACATTCTAAGTTTCATAATCTATGGCTCGAACCTTTATAGGTGGCCGAGAAGATTGGGTTAGGAATGTATCGATTGAATAATCTGAGGGGGGAACCTGAATCCCTCCCAGTGAATGGCCAATACCTAAAACAATATTTCCATTAAAAAAAAAAAAAGATTCTCTATGTTTATGTTTTCATGATGTTTATTTTAAGATACGTCGATTGCAAATTGCATTTTTTTTGTTTTATCTTTTGCTATGCACTTCTGCGCTTTTGAGGATTGTGTTTAGGAAGACAATGTTTGACCTCAAATCATGCAATATGGTGAACTCTGTTCCTAACTCATCACTCACATGCAACACAAGAAATGTTGGGGGACTTGCGATTGTTTCGAGGGGTTCTCTTTCTAACCTGCGTAGATGAACAACTTTGGAGAAATGAATAAGTGTATGCTTGGTGGTCTAGTGAAACCTTAAAGGGAAGTATGGTAAGATGGAAAATACTACATGTACCTCAGAGACAGAGCTATCAAGTTTCACCTTAACCATTTCATTTTGAAAACAACAGGCATCCTCCTCTCCCACTCGCTCAGGGCATTCTGCCGAAAAAAAATAAAATCAACTATATCAAATGAACGCACAATAGGAGAGGGTATGAAGATAACTTTGTCGAGGCTATGGATGCTCACTGGCAGTGGAGAAAGGTCTGTGACATCGGGGTGACTCCATTGGGGCTATGGATGCTCGCTGGTAGCGGAGCAACACTGTAGCAAGTGAATAAGGGTAACTAAAAGGCCTAGTGCTAGTGAATGATGCACTAGACTCTTGTCAAAGGGGGCGTGATTTAGGGTTACAAGAAAATAAGGTTTAAAATCCCACAGGCAGGCCCGGATGCATAAACAGGGAAAATTTAAAATGCAAGGGTAAATAAGCTCTGAAAAAAACTAGTTAAGATCCTAACCATCTTTTGCATCAGTCGAGCCTGAGGAAGGAACAAAGATTACGTTTTCACCTAGTAAGTCGCCATTTGTTGAGCCCTGAACACACCCAAAAAAAGCCTATGTCAATTTTTTACTTTTTGGGTACCACTTGATCTTTGCATTGTCTATTTCGACTTCATTTTTTGTGAAAATGTTTTACCTTTTCCTATTATCATGACTCTCATTATTTTCAGGTCTGTTTGAAATTATTAAACCTCGTGACTTTAAAAAAGGCCTTAAAGCCTAAATAAAGAATCAAAATCCAAAACACTTCACCCAATATACTCAGATTCGTCATCATAAGGCATTAAAAGAAGGAAAAGATCCACTCGGGGAACCCCAATCACCGAGCGTCGATCTCCATCGGCATCGGAAAAAGAAAGTTTTGTTTGCGCCAAAGTTTTGCATAAGGATATCATCGATAGGAAATTTCTCATCGGAATCGGTAAAAGACAAGGGGAATAGACATTAATGAAGAAAGAAACGATATCACCGATAGCCAATACCCTACGCACTTATCGAAATCGGGGAAAACCAAAAAATATCGCAACAAACATTTCAATGCTTACCCTCGAAGCATTTCAGCATCGGGACTTTTTCGAGGAAGCTAATCCCGAGAAAAATATGTGATAGGTTTATCATCGATCGTCGACCCCTGATACCTTTTCAACATTGGCGAGCCCAGGTTTGTTTTAGAACACACAACTTGAATAAATTCACGATTCTGATTGATACACGTGAATCAGGTCACCAATCTTCAATGCCACAGGTCTTTGCTAGATTGGAGAACCATACAGTCTAGTTTTACCCAGATTCATCCTTGGTTCCCTAGGTCCAAGTCACACCTCTAAGTCAGCTTTTCCATGGCATCATTGTACGATGAGATTGATCTGCGTCGGATATTTTCGAGGGACATCGACGAAAACGTTCATAGTGCATCCCCAATTCCGTATCCACCCACGGAGAAAGCGACAGGATGGGACGTTTTAGCGTTAGAGATGATTAGATTTTGTGCGTTCAAGGGTCTAATTAATACCAAATCCCACATTAGTTGCTACCTCGTACGCAAATCAACATGGTCGTTTGAAATCACCCATAGACCACATCACCCCCAGGCCTCCGTCGTCGACCCATGATAATTTAAGTTACAGAGATCCAGTGACAGATTTATTTAAATTGCACTCATCACCTGAATTGAATGGTTGATGTGACTCGATAAGTTTTGCACTAGTTTAAATTCTCTTGATTTGTGGTAAGCGGAATCATTCTACGTGCAAGGAAATTTAGATCATTCGGAGAAGCGAGGCTAGCAATTCGAAAGCTGCAGAGATCCTGTGACTATCAAATAACTAGGTTTAGCAAGATTTACAGGTATGTACCCAAGTCTGTGGATTTTTACATGTTTTCACTTCATATATTTTTATCCGGTGTTTCTCTGTACATAGTCTCTGAAGATTTATTTTGAATGCATAAACAATGTCGCCAAGAAATCCAACCACTAGACGATCGCCAAGGGCGTCGAAGATAAAATAACTAGAGGTAGGCGAAGTTTCCTCCCCAGAGGTAGAGAGACAATTAGAATACATGCCTAGCCTAGATCCTATCATCAAAACATCAACAAAGAAGGTCTTTGTCTAGCCTCTAGCCTTTGTAGATACAAAGGCAAGCACAGGGTCCAAGAGGACATTCCCACGTTGGGGAGATCTCTTTAAAAAGATCAGTCGGGAGAAATCCCCAGAATACATCCCACACAGTGATCCTAATGCCAGAGCACTCGACAACGAAGTGTTCCTGAACAATCGACAGTCATACCTGCACATGGTAGCTAGCAGAACCCCTATCTTTCCCTATGTCAAACTCCTAAAGTGGCTCATTGACCACACAGACATGTAGAAATTTTTTATCAACGACGAAAAATGGTGGATGCATCAGAGTGTTCTTTCTGGTGGAGGTCCAAAAGTCTTACAATCTTAGAGACCCTAAGGAGCAACTAAACACATATTTCATCGTAAAATTCTACGAGCACCTCGACACCAGCTGGGTGATGGCCTCATGGTGGAGAGAAGATAAGAAATACACCAACCGGAGCACCGGTTGGTACCAGATGGCTAACTTAAGGGAACCATACATCTACCTAATGGCTCTCATCTGCCGATTGTATGGGGAGAAATATTGCTCCAGATTTTCAAAGGCATGGATTGCTCTAGCTTACATAGTGGCCATTTTCGTGAGCGGCTTCAACTAGGGAGCCATCATTTCTAAGAAACTAAGCATCTGCATACAAGAGGCTCAGACGCTGAAGGAAGGAGAGACACGAGCCTTCTACATGGCTTCATATTTACTTGATCTCATGTGTGCAAGAAACATTTTTTTCGACACGAACCTGAGCTGGCATGTTGCAGAACTCCCGATCCACGTATATTTCAGCATCCTATGGGATAACAGGTACAAAAAATCTTACTCCCTCATTTGCGATGAATTCATCGTTGTTAGCACTAGGCCAAACTGGAAAGAAGGATGGTCGTGGAAAAGAAAGCGTGAAGAAACGGAAGTAATAGCTGGAAGTTAACACAACACGCATGCATGAAAGAAAGAGTGCACAAGGAAAATGACAGTTGGAGGAAGAACAACATGCGTGCATGGGAGTAAGACCTAACGTCGGTAGGGTTAGGGTTTTGGTAATACATTGTAAATGGATAAAGAGCCCTATATATATAAATAGAGTTACACAAGTATCATAGTGTTAGCGTCAGAAGTCAATCCTAGATTGCTTGCAGCAGTAGAGCCTAACGCCCATCAGTTTTATGTCACGATTTGTTTAATGGGGTGATCAAATGGAAGTTAACTCACAACGATGTGGTTTTAACTCCGAAACTAGGCCAAGCATGCATGGGAAAGTGAGGTCTTAGATAACTTCAGACAGTGAATTGTAGTAGGGGTGAGTAGGGGGAAGACTTATATCAAAGAGATGCTAAAGTCTATCGTAAACATCAGGTTCCCAACAGACTGTAGAAGAATACATTTAAATGCAAGATCTTCTTACATTCAAATGCAGAAAACCAGAGAAAACAATAATGCCATGAGAAATCCTTTATCACAACATGATTACCATAATTCGTGTGAATCATTCGATCACGAACTCCCTTAGTGTGAGATGAAAACTAGATGAAATAAGGAAACTGCCTTTCATTAAACAAGAAATCTTACATACATATGCATAACCCAGGAACTAGGGTGTTTGCTAAAACTTTACAAGCGGGAGCTTCACTCTACCATCGATAGATTACAAAATACAAAGACTGAGTCTATATACTCAGGAAAATTCACCTCACAGAGGCGTGTCCAGTCATCCAAAGCTTGGTGTCCCTTCATTCAAACTCGTACTGATATCCTTCTTTACGCACCACCTTAACTGTGCATGGCTCCTGTAAGGAGGGTAGCTGAGCCATTAAGTGTCGGGCTAGCGTGCGCAAACTTCTCTGTCTAGTAGAGGAATTTGGCATGTCTTCTCCGGAAAAATGGGTATACAGGACCCTCTCGAGCAGACCGCTCGCCAGGCCTTCCATACTTCGCACTTAATGACTGAGGAGAGGTTTCCACCTCCCTTTCTCGCCTTCATTTACTCCAAGCGAAAACCATGACTGAGGTCGGATCAAATGGCACTTGGAGATCGCGGTAATTTATTCTGTGAACATACACGACGCCTTCGGCCCTTCCTGAGCAGCTCTTTTCTTTCCCAAGTGACCATGGGCTATGACCACGCGCTTATCCCCAAGGCACCCATGACGTTCGCGAATATGAAGGGGTTGATCCTTGCTGCTTGAAATCACGATGAGCGATATGCCGAGATGGCTTAATCTGGCACCACGCTTCCCTCTAGATCTGATGGCTCTTAACTCTCCCGACGATACTATGGGCCCAGGTCCGGGACTCTCTCGGCACCTCACGCATCAGAATATAACGGAGCTGCTCTTTGCACCTTGGAATCACGATGGGAGAAACGCCGAGATGGCTCAATTTGCTGCCAAGTGTCCCCTTTGGATGGACGGCTGAAAATGTTTCGTGATGTCGCGGGCCCCACTTTCGGCGCTTTCGGCGTTGTCGAGGTTCAGGGTTTCGAGATGTTCAAGGACATAAAACCTTCACCCTTTGAACTCGCGACTGCCAAAAAGCCGACATGACCAGATATTGTGCCATGTGCCCTTTGGGATGAACTGTTGTCATCCATTCCTGATCATGCTATGGGCTCTATCCACTGCGCTAACCTCGGCATAGCTTTGCTAATCGCGATTTCCCACCCATCGCTGATTTGATCCTTTGGATACATCCTAAACGTTGAAATCAGAGTGCCCGCTCGCTTGATCTGGGCCCGAAACGGATTTCTTCTATGTGTTGCGCTTGGGTGCTTCTCGTGCAACCTGCAAACCCAGATATCCCTATACTGAAGACAAATAATGTTGCTAACATTAGGCTCCATGGGGGATAGAGTCATCCCTGTGATGCTCTAAGGACTCATTTTGTAGTTCCAGTGCCTTGCTGATGGGCTATGGAGTCATTTACTAAGACGGAACAATAAAAGTAAAAACAAAGAACAGAAAGGAAAATATTTACAAAACATAGGAGCCACCGAAGGCTCAGACAAAACATTTTTTAAGAAAATGCCCATTTACTGGGCTGCTAAAAACCTCTTCACCTTCCAAATCTTGCAACCGACATGTATTGTTTGAGAAAACTTCGGAGATTTTGAAAGGCCTGATCCACAGGGCTTCAAATTTGTCGTGTTTGCCCTTATCTTGTTTAGGAGCATCCCATTTCATCACCGGGTCTCCTATCCGAAATTCTTCCTTCTTGGCCTTCTTATCAAAAACCTGCTTGACCCTCTGCTGATGATCCTGAATTATGTTCATTACCTGCTCTCTGGCCTGCTGGACTTCTACCAGTTGATGAATCCTTCTGATCATGTCATTGGGATATTCTTGATAATCCTGGAAGAATTTCACTACGGGAATGACCAACTGAGAAGGGAAGACAGCTTTTGCTCCGTAGACTAACTCGAAAGGGGAGATGACTATGGATCTATTTGTGGTCACCTGATCGGCCCATAGAGCGAATTTCAGCTTCAATTTCCAAGCCCTTTTGTTGTCCTCCAGTAATCTTTTAATTATCCTTATTAGGCTTTTATTGGAGGATTTTGCTAAACCGTTTCCCTGTGGATAATATGGGGTGGAGTGAATTAGCTTGATCCCGAACTGCTCACAGAACTTGGCTAATGGCTTGGACCCGAAAGCGGTTGTGTTATCAGTGACAATCTTACTTGGGCAGTCGAACCTTGTGATGAGGTCATCCAGGAACCCAATGATTACCTTGTGGGAAGCACTCCCGGTGGGGATGGCTTCGATCCATTTAGTAAAGAAATTTGTGGCAGTCAGGATCCATCTGTGTTGCCCACTAGAAGCAGGGTGGATTTCTCCAATAAAATCCAGGCCCCATTGCTAGAAAGGTCCTGAAACAACTACAAGTTGTAAAGGCAGAGACTTGAGTTGTTGCTTTCCTAAAAATCTTTGGCATATAATATAGGCTCTAACTCCTCTATGGACATCAACAAACAATGTGGGCCAGTAGTACCCAGCTCTGAGAATTTTGTGGGTTGTAGTCTTCCAGGAATAGTTCCCTCCACATAGGCCGTTGTGGAATTCGACCATTATGTTGTCGGCCTCTTGTGGGTCCATGCATTTTAAAAGAACCCCTAGGGGGTCTTTCCAGTACAAAATTTGATCAATAAGGTAGTACCTGACTGCCCCGAGCTTTAGAGCTCTTGATTTGTTTCTTTGCAGGCCATCTGGGGGCCGCAACTCCTACAGAAAATATATGACATCCTTATACCAAGGACATCGAGCCAATGGGGGCTCTCTTCAAGGGTCTATTTCAGACAGTTGACCCCGCTGAATTCCTGAGCTTTCATTCATGAAACTTACCCCCAAATCTTGGCAATTGGCTTCATCCAGCAACTTGGCTAAGCCTTGACCTTTGATCAATTTGGTAGGCCTTATTTCCAGGTCAAATTCTAGGATCTTGGCTATCCATTTACTCCTCTTCCCATCAATGTTGGGTTGTACAAGGATGTCCTTCACAGAGGCTGAAGGAACGTATGTGATCACCTTTGAGTGCAGGACATAAACCCTGAAAGATTTGAGAGCTTTCACTAAGGCATAGGCATGTTTCTCCATGATTTCATACCTGACCTCTGCATCTCTTAGCGCCTTGTTGAAGAAGGCAATGGGCTGCTCTCACCCCTCCTCATTTCTCTGCAACAAGACCGCCGCCACTGTATCGAAAGAAGCGAAAGAGAAAATTAGGAAATCTTTGGAATAGTCAGGACTGATCAGCACAGGTGCCTCAGTCAATGCTCTTTTTATTTGGACGAAAGATTCCCTGGGTTCGGCGGTCCATTTCACTTCATTTCCCTTCTTGAGCATGGTTGTGATATGTTTCACCAGCTCAATGAAATTTGAGATGAATCTCCTCAGAAAACTAATCTTCCCCAAAAAGGCCTGAACTTCCTTTTTAGATCTGGGAAGTGACATGGTCCGAATTGCCTCCACTCTGCTGGGATCAATCCTCACTCCTTCTTCTGATACTATATGGCCTAATAACTTCCCCTCTTTCATAGCAAATAAAGACTTCTTGGGTTTTAGAGAAAGGTCGAACCTTTGACATTTTGAGAAAACTTTTCTCAAGTGACAGTTGTGCTCTTTATCTGACCTCGAGAAGACTGTTATGTCGTCCATATAGATCACCAAAAACTTATCTTTCTCCCTGATAAAGGCTATGTCCATATCTCGTTGAAATGTCGGTCCTGCATTCATCAGTCCAAATGGCATTTTGGCATACATGAATGTGCCCCAAGGGGTGGTGAAGGTTGTCTTTTCTCTGTCTTCAGGCATGACCAATATCTGATTATAGCCATAAAAACTGTCGATCATGGAAATCCTAGATGCACCGGTTACCCTTTGCAATATGTGCTCCATGTTGGGTAGGGGATAATTTTCTTTCTTTGAGCTCCTGTTCAAGTTCCTAAATTCGACACAAAGCCTGATTTCTCCGCTTTTCTTTCTTACGGGAACCAAATTGGCTACCCATTCGGAATATCTCAAGGGGACAATGATCTGGGCCTCTAACAACTTCTTCACTTCTTTCTCCATGACAGGCAGCAACATGGGGTTTATCTGTCTTAGCTTCTGCCTGAATGGCTTAGCCTCTTCCTTTAGTGGGATCTTATGTTCAATGACGGATGTGTCATACATTTTGAGGTCTTCGTAGGTCCATGCAAACACATTATCAACTCAGTATATTCGGCCCTCTGCTCTGTGGTCAAACTCCTTGAAATCTTGACAAATTTAGGCTCCTCCTATGTGCCAATGTTGCACTCGGCTGTATCAACATCTTCATCTGAAACCCTACCCTTTACTGCCACATCATTCCCATCGAACAATATTTCTAAAGGAATAAGTCCCCTCAGAATGTGATTGCTAGGTAGCTGAATAAGCTGGTGGTTAGCAATTTTATTTAAAAACACCTCAGGGTGAGAGTCACCTTCTATGTCAGGATTTTGATCAATGTGCAACGCATTAAATTCATCAACAGATTGGAGAAATCTTTCGATTTCCAGATCATCTTCGAATACCTTCCAATGCTTGACATTGACCGGTACAGAGGGCCTATATTTTATTTCAACATCAGAGTTGACCATAAATGGTTGAGGGACCTAGAACTGGCTAGCCGAAACAGCTAAAGAATCGGCCACAACATTATCCTCCCTTGGAATAAAAGAGATATTGAAGGCTGAGAAGAAGTTGTCAATGAGGTCCCATACTTCATTTCTGTAATTTCTGTGTCGAGGGTGCTTAGCCTGATAAGCACTTCTGATCTATTGGACCACCAACTCTGCATCTCCGAACAATGCTACCTCCTGAATTCCCATTTCCCTTGCAGCTCTTAATCCTAGAACAAGGGCTTCATACTCTGCCACATTGTTGGTGGTTTCAAATTCTAATTTGTATAACAGAGATACGGTTTCCTGGGCAGGTGACACAAAAAACACCCCAGCACCAGCGCCTTCCCCGGAACATGCTCCATCAAAAAACATTTTCCAAATGGGGGTGATGGAAGGAGGAAGTTCATGAGGAGAGGTGGGCTACTTTCTGAGTTCAAGAGGAGGCTCGGGAGCATGAGTGAGTTGCAGTAAACTGGAACCTAAATCATTGTCCAAGGCGAAAATGGGATGGTTGGTAGGATTGGCTTCATCACTGATTATATAGGCCAATTGGGCTTCCCTATATAGCCTCCTATGTTCTCCTCCGAACACTGGGATAGTAGCATATGTGAGGTCCATCTGCAATGTTCCCCCTAGTATTTTTATCCAAGATATTGAAAATAACATACCGAACTTGGGGGGGACATCAGCCACTACAATATCCATGACCACACTTTTCATGGGCAACTAAAACAAGGTCACGACCAGGTCTTTGATAACCCCGAGACATTGAACTTTCCTGGAGTCGAAGGAATAGAGGTCATGATAGGCTCGGGTGACTTATAGCCCTAACTCCTCCATGACAATTTTGGGCATGAGGTTGTGAGAAGCCCCTGAATCCATCAAGCAATTGTGCAGTACCTTGTCATGTATGTTCAAGGAAGTATAGAAGGGAGGGGATGAGTCATTCCTGTCTTCTACCATAGGACCTAGAATAACTGTAGGCTTTTCATCTTGCAAATTGATGGAGTCTGTGGGAAGGATTGAGACCTCAGACTGTAAAATATCAGAGAAGCATTTTTTGAACCCTTCATGTTTAATCAATTCTGTCAGGGGCACAGGGATTCTGATTTTTTGAATTTCATGCTCGAAATTAAAAGAAGGTGAGAGCTTTGGGATTTCTCTTATTTCAGGAACATGAATCTGAACTATGGGAGAGAGGGGTTGAGTATTATTACCTCTATGACTGTCTGCTACTTCATTAGCAGGCTTCTTTGTTCTAGTGGACTACTCAGGAACATTAGGTGTTACCGCCTTCTTCTGGGTCCTCAGGTCATATCTACCTTGGCGGCTACTAGTCTTGTTTTCCTTGCTTAGTTCATTAAGCTGACTGTCCATGAGGGACTCCTCGTATGCTGATTGAGTGAGATGAGGAAAAGGAGGAGTGTCTCCGAAGCAATGGATTTCAGGATCAAGCTCGTCTGTTTCTCCTTCTTCCCCCTCGACCACAAATTTTTTTTGAAAAGGGGCCTGAATTTTCTGGTCTTCTCTGTCTCTTCCCCTCTCTCTTTGCACATTCGGGGGAGTAAAATTGTTTGGCCTCCTGAAACCTCCTTTTTTTTCAGCATTCTGAGGGATCTTGTATGATTGCCTCCCCTTGACCTTCATTCTCTCCATCTCTACAGACAGAGACTTCACCATCTTGGTCAATTCATCCATTTGAGGGTGGGGCACCGATGATCCAGAAGTTGAGGTTTTCGACCTTCCTTTTCTTCTGTTTGTGTTGGCCTTGTTCCTTAGTCTATCAGCTGCTAACACATTGGATTCCACTTCTATGGCCGCATCTTGCATTTGAGCTAAGGAGGTGGCTCTTCTTTCTCTCAACAAAAGGCAGAAATTGGGGCCGAACGCACTAGCATAAGAAATTTTGGCTGAGGCTTCTGAAGGATTTATCTCAGCATGGATTTTGTTATACATCTTATTGAATCTTTTGGAGAAATCAGAGACAGACTCTCCATCCATCTTCTTCAAAGACCTGAACTCTATCATGTAATACATGAAATCCTTCCTATATCCCCACTGCCTCAGGAAAGCACTATCCAGAGCTTCAATCCCAGCAATAGATCTGGGGGCCAATCCTCTAAACCATTTCCTCACCTCACCATTGAGGCTCTGGACGAAGACTCTCATCCAGACATCTTCATTTTCAATGTTGAGGTTGTCTGTGTAACTGTAGAAAGCAGCCAGGTGCTCTTCCGCAGTTACGTCCCCTTCTCTGGTGAACTTGGGCATGTATTTCAAGTAATCTCCAGTAGGGAAAGGATTCATAGGATGGGGTAGAGATAAAGGAGCATATCTGGCAGTGACTATGGAATCCATTCTATTCAGAGGGGGATTAGCACCAACCATGGGACTATTAGGTGGAGGAGAACTCGGAGGAGAAGGAGTTCGCAAAGGGGCTACTGGGAATGAGTCCCGAAGTGGGGTGGGAAACAAGAGGGGATTTAAGGAGAAGGCTAACGAGCTCAAGTTAGCAGGTGCTCCTCTTTGTGCAGGAGTGGGGGAATATTCTGTAGTCTAGGGTCTACGCTAAGGTGCAAATTCATAGGAGAGGGGAGTGACAAGGATTTCTCCCTCCAATCCCAGACCAGGAGGGGAAAACTCAGAAGGAACACTCCCGAAATTTAGGAAACAGGAAACCTCCGAAGGAGGTCTATTAAGAAATTGAGGAGGAGAAAATGGAGTTCTCACAGAAGGAGATGGTGGATTACCTGTTTCGGCGGTGGAAGCTTATTCTTCAAGGGCCTTTCCTTTTCGGAGAACCACCTCCGAGTTAGTGGATGAGCCCGCGTGTGTCTGCCTCTAAAAGCCACAATTAATAGAGCAGGTTCTCCCCAACGGAGTCATCACAATGGAGTTTCTAGGTGCATAGTAGCAATCTTCAAAGGCTCTGATACCCGATGCACCTTCAGGATCAGAGGCTCAATGTCGTTCAATCCTGGGGAAAATTTTCAAATTCGTCCCCGGCAACGGCGCCAGAAATGTTAGCGTCATAAGTCACTCATGGATTGCTTGCAGGAGCAGAGCCCAACGCCCATCAGTTTTATGTCACGATTTGTTTAATGGGGTGATCAAATGGAATTTAACTCACAACGATGTGGTTCTAACTCCGAAACTAGGCCAAGCATGCATGGGCAAGTGAGGTCTTAGATAACTTCAGACAGTGAATTGTAGTAAGGGTGAGTAGGGGGAAGACTTATATCATAGAGATGCTAAAGTCTGTTGTAAACACCAGGTTCCCAATAGACCGTATAAGAATACATTTAAATGCAATATCTTCTTACATTCAAACACAGAAAATCGAAGAAAACAATAATGCCACGATAAATCCTTTATCACAGCATAATTACCATAATTCGTGTGAATCAGTCGATCACGAACTCCCTCAGTGTGAGATGAAAACTAGATGAAATAAGGAAACTGCCTTTCATTAAACAATAAATCTTACATACAGATGCATAACCCAGGAACTAGGGTGTTTGCTAAAACTTTACAAGCGGGAGCTTCGCCCTACCATCGATAGATTACAAAATACAAAGACTGAGTCTATATACTCAGGAAAATTCACCTCACAGAGGCGTGTCTAGTCATCCAAAGCTTGGTGTCCCTTCAGTCAAACTCATACTGATATCCTTCTTTATGTGCCACCTTAACTGCGCATGGCTCCTGTAAGGAGGGTAGCTGATCCATTAAGTGTCGGGCTAGCGTGTGCAAACTTCTCTATCTAGTAGAGGACACTGGCATGTCTTCTCCGAAAAAATGGGTATACAGGACCCTCTCGAGCAGACCGCTCGCCAGGCCTTCCATACTTAGCACTTAATGACTGAGGAGAGGTTTCCACCTCCCCTTCTCGCCTTCATTTACTCCAAGCGAAAACCATGACTGAGGTCGGATCAAATGGCACTTGGAGATCACGGTAATTTCTTCTGTGAGCATACACGACACCTTCGGCCCTTCCTAAGCAGCTCTTTTCTTTCCCAAGTGACCATGAGTTGTGACCACGCACTTATACCCAAGGCGCCCTCGGCATTCGTGAATATGAAGGGGCTGATCCTTGTTACTCGAAATCTCGATGAGCGATATGCCGAGACAGCTTAATCTGGCACCACGTGTCCCTCTAGATCTGACAGCTCTTAAATCTCCTGACGATACTATGGGCCCAGGTCCGGGACTCTCCCGGCACCTCACACATCGGAATATAATGGAGCTTCTCTTTGCACCTTGGAGTCACGATGAGAGAAATGTCGAGATGGCTCAATTTGCTGCCAGGTGTCCCCTTTGGATGGACGGCTGAAAATGTTTCGTGATGTCGCGGGCCCCACTTTCGGTGCTTTCGGCACTGTCAGGGTTCGAGGTTTCGAGATGTTCAAGAACATAAAACCTTCACCCTTTGAACTCGCGACTGCCGAAAAGCAGATGTGACCAGATCTTGTGCCACGTGCCCTTTGGGATGAACTGTTGTCATCCATTCCTGATCATGCTATGGGCGCTAACCTCAGTGCAGCTTTGCTAATCACGATTTCCCACCCACCGCTGATATGATCCTTTGGATACATCCTGAACGTTGAAATCAGAGTGCTCGCTTGCTTGATCTGGGCCCGAAATAGATTTCTTCTGTGTGCTGAGCTTGAGCACTTCTCGTGCAACCTGTAGACCCGGATATCCCTATACCGAAAACAAATAATGTTGCTAACACATAGAGAGGTTGATTCGGTTTTGTATTAGTTCAGCTTTTGTAATGTTCTATCATAGCTATGTACGAGTTGATGCATTATGTAATATGGTTATGGACCAATTTTGTAAGTTGTTGAGATAGAACAGGGGAGAGGAGGAATATCTAAGGATTAGATCGCAGGCTATGGAGCCTGGTGCGATCTAGTTCGCCTCATACAGATCTTACCCATCAGAGGAAATTGTAAGCGCACGACGCTAGAGATACAGAACTACCATAATAAAAGAGCCAAGAGCCAAATCTTTGTGGACATATCCCAGGAGGGGGTGAACCATGGTAATATTTGTGTAATGTGATGAATGCATGTATATATTTATTTTCTTTCAACAGTTAATTGTTATGCTTAATGAATGAGTTAATGAATTGTTATGGAAAATGATTGTGTTGTTCGGGAAATAAACTGTGAAGGATAGATGCAACCCCGTGAGTACTAGTAGATTGCAATCACGATTTGTAGTAGATGGATCGTATTAACAATCCCCTATCCCATACTCAATCCTAGGCTATAAACACCTGAGTCTTACAGCCACCCATTTAAAGCTATCTCAGATGAGACTGTGCAGTGCACTCTGTGAACCATGTTGCCTTCCGGTTTACCAGGAAGGTTGATAGTTTTAGAGGCTTTATTGGAAACCCAGAAGACATGAACCCTGGGTCAATAACTCAGACAATAAAAGAGAGTAGTTAAACCAACAAATGGTTATGTTGTCATGTTAGAAGGAACAAGAGAGGACTGAGTAGATGAGATAGATTGAACGAGAAAAGAAAGAGTGAAACAATAATACCAATGAGCCATTAGAAGGGAATGTTGAGACCATGGAATCCCACGAAAGAAGAAATCAAAGGTTGGTTGAAAACCGAAGAGATAGAGTTTGCCCAGAAAGGAAATAGAAACCCTAGAATCACACCTCACAAATATTTGGATAAATACATGTTTACTGATTTATACAAAGTCTTTTTCTATGATTTTCTGCATCTACTACAGGAGTGGATACTAAGGTTGAAGGATAACCACACGATGAACCAAATCTGACAGCTAGATTAGACCCAAGTAAAGATTGAGAAGTTACAACAGGTGAACAACAAATTCACCCGTGCAGTAGACTTTTGGCTTGACAATATTGTGGCAGGTTTCATCACCGAATTTGCAGTTGACACAACGAAGTCATACAGTGCAGCAGAGCAAGAATTTCTACGTGGACCTCGAGGAAGGTACATTCAATCCCTATATACTTATATTAAGGTATTTTTATATAACAAAGGTGTAATGACAATGGAATCAGACAGCTAAACTTCCCTGCGTGCATGGGGGAAGGGGGGAAACACTGATAGACAGAGAATAAATGGAAGGAGGTGAGGATAAAGGAAAGAAGGAGGAGGAACCCTTAGACCTGATCATGATGGATGATGACCAGCTCAAGTGGATCTTGACGTCATCAGGAACAACATGTAGTGGAGTACCATACCAATATAAGGTGAATACCAAGAAGAGAGTTGTAGCCGCGAGGGAAGGCTTGGCGAGCGATGAGGAAGAGGTAGAGGATCTTAGGGATGTGGAGCAGATTGAGGAAATCCTGTGTGCAATGTATGAGAGGAAGACGAGAGGCCCAAGAACAGGGGGAGAAGGAAACCATCCTATCCATATTACTATCAGCGTGGAACCCATAAACCCATGTGCGACTAATACACCAAAGAGAACACCATCGTTTAGAAAATCCAAGTTCGGAGGAATTCCGACAACAAGAAGTACATCTACACTAGGAGAAACAACTAGAGGAGCCAGTTCAAGTAGCACTAGTCAAGTATCTACACCGTGTAGAGGAAGAAGTAGTTCAGTATTCAGAATGGCAGGACACGATCCCACTATCAGATTACCAGAATTTTGAGGAGAAGCAACAGAAGACCTGGAGAAGCATTTGTTCATTTTTGCAAAGACCTGGGAGGCAAAACAGATCACTAATGAAGATACCAAAATCGCGCAGCTAGCGATTACGCTAAGAGACAGCGCACTAGACAGGTACATGAGTCTAGACACAAACAGTGCCCCTGGGACGATAAGGACACTAGCATACATTAATAAGCTACTGATTAATGAGTTCCAGAAGATGAGTTGAGAGGATTAGTACATGAATGAGATGATTGAGATAAGACAGAAACTAGTAGAGTTTGTATGGGAGATCGACCAGAGATTCAAGTGAATAAAGGGAAAACTAAAATACCTTATGACCGAGATGCAGCATCGACACCTGTTTGTCAACTCACTACTCCCACACGTAAAATATCCCTTACGACAACAGAAATTTCAGACGTAGGCAGAGGCTTTGCAGCCAGCCTTACAACTGGAAGAGAACCAGTACCAGCAGACGGACCCACTTATTGAGGAATTGAAGGAGGATTTGAAGAATCTAGCATTTCAACTTAACCAGAATAAGAACAAGGACAAACGAGAATCCGTTTGGTGCACCGCATGCAGGCCGGAATGACACCACAAGAACAAATGTCCAACATTCACGCAGTATATGGAAAGAGGTATGCCAAATCCACTACCACAAGGATGATTATGGTGCAAAATATGCAAGAAACCGGGTCACGACCCTTATCACTGCACGATGATGCAGAAATACCAGACAGTTCCGAAGAATTCATATTGCACATTTTGTAAGTCAATAGGCCATAACGACAAAGATTGCAGAACTATGGAGATAATGTGAGAAAGAACATCAAATGCATACAGGGTGCAGGCCAAAATGATGATTGGGCAAGTAGTGCCACGGCTCAATCAAGCCCCAGCTCCATACAATATTGTGCAGTAGTAGTACAATATTGCATAGCAACCATACAAAAATGTTCAACCGCAGTCCAACTCGGCACAACCCCAGTACAATACCACACAGTATAATCAGGCACCACAGTATAATGCGTCGAGAGGTGACCGAGGAGGAGGATGAGCCAAAGGAGGTTTCGGATGCGGTAGAGGACCACTCACATGTCATAATTATCAACAACCGGGATATTATGCACAAGAATGTCCACTTCCACCATCAACTTGTATGTATTTTTGCGCATCGGACCATGATACAGAGGAATGTCTGACACTACTAGTAAATATTCAAGAAAAGAGGAACCAGAACAATCAAAATGTCCAGTTGATTTCAGCCGAAGCTAGGGATGATGGATGAAACATGAATATAGTCACTCATGGAGGAATGAAAACAGGAAGTGACGCGGTTTGATAGGAACCATCACAGAACCAATGGGTAAAGAATAACACTGAACCAAGAAAGCAATTCAATGCACTAAAAGAAAAGGAGACTTTTAAGGAAGCCAGACAAGAATTTCAGAAGGAGGACACAGCGTCAAATTCAATTGCGCAACCATTCAAGGAAGTCCCAGAATATGAGATGTGACCATCATTGGATCATACCAACGGAATGCAGCCCAAGGGACAAGTAAGTACAATCAAAGGATTTTTGCAATCATGCGTGAAAGTATTAAGCGATCCTTCATCTATGAAAATATTGCAAAACATCCTAGAAAAATGTAGCAGCGAGATGAAAGAAAAACTAGAACCAAAAACTGTCAATCACCTACACACCAAAAGAAAAACAAGTAGGGAATTTAGACTAAATGCTAACATTGACGATTTCAACATGGGAGACATTATACTAGACCTAGGATCCGAAGTGAATGTGCTACCCAAGAAGACCTAGAAATGTATGGGAGATCCAACACTGGGATACTCAAATGTCCAATTAAAACTAGCAAATAGCATAGAGTCCTACGAATAGGTAGACAAAAAGGAGTGACAGTAGATCTTGATGGAGTGCACACTAAATCAGACTTTGAAGTCATTGAAATAGTGGATGTCACAACACCTTACCCAACACTGCTTGGTCTGGATTGGGCGTTTGAAAACCAAACCATAATCAATTTGAACACCAGGAAAATGACATTTGAATCCAGAGAATTAAGGGTCATAGCACCACTAGATCCATCAGAAGGGGAGAGGTTCATAGAACCCACTTGCCTGGACTTAGAGGAAATTAGCCAGTTGTATAGAACAACTGAGCACAATGAGGATTACATAAACCCAACTGCAGTCGGGGTGCTCAATTGGCAGAGCATTACTTCATGTGTAACAAAATTAGACACTAGGTTAGAAAACTGGCAGCAGAGACTACACAAAGTATCCATGTGAAGATGTGCAAGAATAGACCGTGTAGTAATATGGGTAGGCATAGAAATCATATAACCACCTAGTTTCCATGGGCTAAATGATTTAGAAACATTATTGACACAATACGAAGACGAAGTATTAGAAAACCAGCGACTGTTATCACTTAACTTAGCATTCAAGGCCACACCTGCAAGATGGTGGGGCACACATAAAGAGACCATTACAGACTGGTATAAATGTAAGTGACTACTTCGCATAAGGTTCATCACAGAACAACAATACAACAAACAATAGAAATACCAAGTACAAGAGGCACCAGTGGAACACTTGGCGAAGTGAAAAACGTTGTGGAAAATGACACTACCAGAGGAATGGCCTCATCACTTCGTACATACTTTAGAGGGCATACCAGCGAACTGGTACATAGACTAGGAATTGCGCAAAGGAACTACAACATGGGGGACATTGTAACATAACTTCACAATCACTTTCTCATTCAAGCGGGAGAACCCCAATATAGACACAACTCTCAAACGAATCAGAGGAGTAATATTCATCAAAGAACCAAAAATAGAATTTATCACAGAAGAGAAATAGCAGAATAAACAAACAGTCAAGGAGCTAATGTCATGTTATCATGTACAAGAGGAAGCACCAGATGAAGATGACCCACACGACATTTAGATCGAAGAAGTAGAAGGCGAAAGATATGTGGAAGGACCACCCATATAATCAGAAGTCATTTCCGCGCCAATCAAGGTAAAGAAAGTTAACATCGGGACAGTTGAACAACCCAAAATGGCCAGCATTGGAGACTACTGGGATGAGCAAATAGTAGAAAGCATCATAGAATTGTTGCGCGAATATAGTGACCTTTTTCCTACAACGTTTACAGAGATGAAGGGTATAGCAGGAGAACTGGGAGAGATGAAGATACCACTCAGACCTTAAGCGAGACCTATTAGACAGTGACCCTATAGACTGAACCCCATATATAAACAGACAATTAAAGATGGGATCAATCGGATGCTCGAAGCTGACATCATAGAACCAGTTGAGGAATCAGAATGGATAAGCCCGATGGTAGTATAGGACAAGAAACAAGGAAGAGGGATTAGGATATGTGTCGACTTGAGGAAGTTGAATGATGCATGCCTACACGACCCATTCCCTACACCGTTCACGGATGAAGTGTTAGAGAATGTGGGGGGACATGAATCTTACTCATTCACTGATGGATTCTCAGGCTACCATCAGATTAAGATAGCACAGGAGGACAGACACAAGACCACATTTGCGATGGAATGGGGATCTTATCAGTACACAATTATGTTGTTTGGACTGAAGAATGCACCTGCAATATTCTCCAGAGTGGTCATCACAGCATCTAAGGAATTTATCCATCAGTTCCTCGAAGTATACCTGGATGACTGGACAGTTTACAGTCTATTGATAAACCATGTATAAGTGCTACGACTAATGTTAGAGAGATGTAGACAATGCCAGATATCACTAAACATCAAGAAATGAATATTTGAAACACCGTTTGTGATACTATTGGGCCATATAGTATGCAAACAAGGCTTGTTAGTGGATCCGGCCAAGATCGTCATCATTGTTAAATTACCAGCACCAAAAATAGTCTGACAGCTAAGATAAACCTTAGGGCACACAGAATACTACAGGAAGTTCATCAAAGGATATGTGCAGATCATGGCCCCAATGGAAAAATTGTTAAGGAAGTGTTGTCGTCCTTATACACACTTGCAGATGTGAGTTGAGTTCGGCTCACTCAATGTGTCCTTGGAGGCGCAATGCCTAGGTTCACAGCCCACATTGTCACTTTGACTGAAACCTCTTCCATCTAGGCTCACTCCTAGGGAAGCCAAAGGGGGTAGACCTTAGTTACTAAATGTGTGAGTTAGATTCTAGGAGTTAATTTTAATTTGTTAAGGTTAGAGGGGATTATAATCCTAAGATGCTAACGCAACCATGAAAAATGCAAGGGTTAGCATGAGAAGCAATCCTTTTCCCTAGGTCAACTAAGACTAGTGCCTAGAAATTGGGCAAGGGGTCAACTATGTTCAAAAGTTGTTTATTACAAAAGATTACAAGTTTCAATTTTACAAGAAAGAATAACTCAATAAAATAACACCATGTACATTTGCTTACATGATTTACAAGTTAAAGAAGGATAGATTACAATTTACACAAAGCGAACTAACCAAGCTTATTTTCAATGTGTGCAGGATACAAAAGAATTAAAGCATCGAATCACATCACCATTTGTACAAGATTATCATCAACACATTACTTCATCAACAGTATTAAAAATATTTAGAAGAGTTTAAGCACAATTATTATGAAGAGTATTGGCAACAATCTACACTCTTAGTTATTAAGCCCCCCAAGTATTCTATTAGATTTGGCCAAGGGTTTAATAATTAGGCTTTTCTTAAGATTTACAAATTTTATTAGCTTTCACCAAAGCCTCCTCCTCTTGTTGCCAAATAACTGTTGTACGCTCAAGATAGTATGGCAAAAAGGCCAACCCTAGCAGAACCAATCAACCCTGACAATAAGAGTACTTCCCGGAGAAGACACCCACCTAGAGCACCACGAGATAGTCCCCTGCCACTACCCTCCGTTGTTTTCCTCAAACTCGTTTTAGATGGTGGAGATGGTGGTCTAAGGTACCCTAAAGTATTCTATTAAGTATGTATAATGATTAGGTTACTTTTAGGTGATTTAAAGAGTGTTTAGAAGTTTTTAAAGTGCTTTTTTAGTGAAAATTAATGAGATGGCCGAAACTGTTACTTGCTCAAGAGTGTGTTGCTTAAGCTTAAAACAATAAGTGAAGCAACACATATAAAGAAAATAAGAGAGATAGCTGAAATAAATAGAGATTATATCACATGCACATCAATACAAGTTTGATTAGAGACAATAGATCAATGGCAAGAACAACTTTCCTTAAGAGATGAGAAAGAAAATTATTAAGTGTGTTTGCCTACTTAACCATTCAACAAAATCCAAGCCCAGGACATGGATATCAATAGATATGAGCAATGAACCAATAAACCACTTATGTGTTAAGCACTTTAAGATGTATCAAGCATGAATAGTAAAACGTGTGCTTAAGAGAGAGATTAAGAGCCTGAAAATAAATGAACTAAGCAAGATTCCAAATATAAAAACTTATGTGTGTTGCCCAATGGGCTTAAGATGAGAGATTAGATCTAAAACATAAGCAGTGAGAACATTAAACCATTTAGATCAATCATATCACATGAAAAATAAAGCATTAACACTTATCCTTACCTCTTTGGGGTGTTCCTCTCCCAACTAGGTAGGTTATTAAATTATCTTGACTTAGTTAGATTAAGTGTTCTTTAGTTCTTAGCTATTAGGGCAAACTAACATGAGATGATCAAGAGAGAAAGTAAACTAAATAGCAAACTAATCTACAAGCTAATCAAGCAAACCCCACGTCAAGGTTGAGAAGGTGCCCTCACCTTCTAAACCTTGCGGCCAAGCTAGAAAAACAGAAAAATGGAATGGAAGGATAGATCTAGCCTATGTCCTACCTACCCACAAGCTTAAAGAAGAGGGGAGGCCGTACCACTTCCCCTCTTACACTTTAATCTTGAACAATCAAACAAACAAGAGGAAAAAGTGCACTTCTAGGCTAGAAAAAGACAAGAGGGGGTTAGAGATAGCTACCAAACTCCCCCAAGGGGTCTTGAAGTTTTGCGTGTGTCTCTTTGGGGCAGCCAAGAGCCTCCAACCAAATCTGATATACCTGTAAAAATAGCAATCTTTGCTTGCTATGATGGCTACACACAATCAAACAATGTTAAGGAAACCCTTGCCCTTTTGGAAAAAGAACTTTCCACAATACATGATATGAAATTTATATAATTTTGACCTATCTAAACCAAGATATGCTAGCTGAAAATGAGATGGATGTACAACAATATACAGAAAAGTAATAGATCTAGATAGTTGGAGTGTGAAAAAGATTCAAGTGACCCTTCCCTTCTAGAACGAGTTCCCAATGAAACTTTGGAGATGAACCTACAATACCGTTTCAAATCCAAGAATACAAAAGACAATACGTTGATGTAATGAAAATAAATTACACTTCAATTTAATTCAAACATCAAGATATATAGACCAATACGCATACGCACTACCAAGCCTACTTAGATAACACTTTACCTAAGATCTAGTTTTGCAAGAAATAAGAAAGAACATTAAACAATATTACCTCCCATGCATAAAAACAATAAGCACACACATTACCCTTCTTGTTGTCCTCCAAAGCTTCCAAAATATTGTTACCAAAGAAGTGATCTTGGAGAGGAATACTCCAAAACCCTAGAGCAAGAATGACAATGAAATGGAATGAAATGATAAGAGAGAGAGAGGAAAATCAAGTATCATAACAATAGCTCAAGATATGGTGAGTTGGGAGAGAGAAAAGAGATCCATTTATACTTGGAGAGTCAAACCTAACTCTCTTGGATCTAAGCCAAGTGTCCACCACCAAGCAATAGAGTAGATCTCTAGGCTAGGGCACACCTCCTAGGGATTGCATAATAGATCTAGGGTGTAGAAAAATAGAAAAATTAATTAGATAGATCTAATGGCATGTAGGAAGTGTGGGATTCTTTCCAAGGGATGTGAAAAGAGTCAAATATGTTTTTATTAATTATTTGTGGAGTGTCTAGATTAGGGAGGGCGCACCTCTTGGGATGAGAGAAAGGAGATGAGAGGTGAGTAATGAATTTAGGGTGTTGGGATCACACAAAGGCTCAAGGAGAGGTGTGGGATCCGTAGTAAGATGAGGTGAAGAGTCTCTAAAATAAAAAAATGTAACTTTTATTGGAGAGAATAAAAGGAGGGCGTAACTCTCTTGGAGAGTGCTCCCCATGGTCAAAAAATAAACCCAAATGTAAGTATGGGTGATGTGGAGTGAAATTAATCACATCTAGGGATGATAAGAATGTTAAATGAAGTGAAATATTAGGAGAGGTGGCCACACTCAAGTCACAATTAAATTAAAAAATGAAAAACGTCAATCCTCCTAAGGGGGCACAACTTTGAGTATGGAGGTGGAAAAAGGGGTTAAACAAGGTTGAAAAAGGTTGGGAGGCTAAGTTTATGCTTAGGGGGTCTCTCTCTAACCATCATTTCAACATTTCACATCATCTAACTCATTATTACAATTTTACATTTTTCCATGATTGGACTTTAGCAATTAAAATTGTTGTTTTAGACTGACTGACACTCTAGGTGGACTAACCTATGGCTAAAGTTGTCTGACTGAGCTGAAACTTGGTCCATGGATGTAGGGGGTGCTATTCCATTTCTTTTGAGCACAAATACCCCTATCAAAAGTCCAAGGATCTAGTTTTTACAATTATTGCTCAAAAATAATTAAACCTCCAAACTTATGGAAATTTAATTAAAAAATAATTAATTAAAAAAAACTAACCTAGACTCGACGAAATTCCGTGAATCTTTCTAAGATGTATTGCATGGTCATTTACAATGAATTCCCTATATAGTTACCAAAACATAAGCTGACTAGAACATTGTTCACCACTTTGGAGGACATGTGTAAAGTGTGAGGGAAAAACTCAAGGGAAATCAGTCAGGCTGAAAATCCCAACTAATGACCTAAGGATAAAAAAACCTCGGTGAAAGGAACTCTCCCAGTGAATCGATCCCAAGGTAACTGACCTAGACATGACTCATGCAGACCTATTACAATATTAACTCACGCAAGGGTGTGGAAATTCCAATTACAAAAATAAGTGTTGGGCCAAACACTGCCCTATAGAACCAAAAGGTCTTCAACCATACTACATCTGATGATGCATCTCTTCATGGCACATGAGTTGACCATCGATGCTAAATGGGCAGTCAACATCTGGCTCCACATGGGAACGTGTGTTCGATCTTCTCACTTCGAGACAGAGAGCATATGAGAATCCATCACCTACAAAATAGAGTGCTCACTGTAGTGCACACCGAAAACCAACGTTAGAATACATTTATACAAAATTAAATCAATGAATGCTATACAACATTTACAAAATGAAATGAATAAAGTACAACCTCATAATTTACAACAAATGAATCTATAGTACAGAAAAAATTCTAAATACATATTTACATAAAGAATGAAATAATACAAAATTTAAAATACAAGGAGAAAGGTTAGAGATACGTTACAGAGGGTGTCCATTCAGACACCACGTTGCCCCATCATCTGTAAAAGAGCTTGAGCTATTTCCCATTCCTTAGAATGTTGATGGGCTCACCATCTAAATGGTTGAGATGAAAAGAATGCGGCCCTGCGATTTCTCTGATCAAGTATGGCCCTAGCCATAATTGTCAAACTTATCATGCTTTCCTGGTTTCTCTCTGCCTTTATCCCATAATAAAACAGTATCACCCATAATGAAGTCCCTGTATCTGGATGACCTGTCAAAATCTTTCTTAACTTTTATCCGATTTCTACAATTCTGATCATAAGCCCCTCGTCTGATTTCATCTAACTCAATGATCTAATTGACCCTGTTTTGAACTACATCTTGCTCTATAGAAGTGTCCTCAACTGACCCATAAGTAGGAAGTCTAAGATGCACTGGAAACCTATCCTCCAATCCATATACTATCTCAAATGGACCCTTTCCATTAGCTTCTTTATTTGTTATTCTGTCGGCCCATAATGCATGCTTAATTTTACTATCCCAAGACTTCTTATTTTCACCGACTATCTTCTTTATAATGATCATTAAGTTTTTATTACTTGATTCTGCCTGACCATTCCCCTGGGGACAATAATTTGATGCATGTGATAAG
Organism: Picea engelmannii; assembly: GCA_009831015.1. Taxonomy (NCBI): domain Eukaryota; kingdom Viridiplantae; phylum Streptophyta; class Pinopsida; order Pinales; family Pinaceae; genus Picea; species Picea engelmannii. The sequence goes on along the minus strand of ML799437.1, from coordinate 395,234 downwards.
ATAATACCATACTTGAAACAAAATGCCAACATCTTGACAAAACAAAAGGCCTTGCCATTATCTATGACTATCTTTGATGGGACCCCAAATCTAGTTATAATTTTGTCTTCAAGGAAATCCATCACCACCTTCTCAGTTGTTGTCTTCGTAGGGATGGATTCAACCCACTTTGTAAAGTAATCAGTGGTTGTAAGAACCCAAGAGAACCCATTACTTGAATTATTATTAAACTTCCCGATGAAGTCCAAACCCCACTGTTGAAAAGGCGCTTCAACCACCACTGGTTGCAAAGGGAGTGTTGCTAACTTCTACTTTCCTGTGAAAAGTTGACATGGCTCACATTTCTGAACAAGTTGATGTACATCTGAAAATATAGTGGGCCAATAATATATTTCTCTAAGGATTTTGTGGGTAGTAGTTTTAGCAGCAAAATGTCCTCCACAAAACCCTCCATAGAATTCATTCATTAGTTCCTTTGACTCAATGTCATCCACACATCTAAAGATAATTCCATCAGGATTTTTCCATCCTAAACCATCTCTAGTAAGGACATACTTAGAAGATTTTAACCTCAAAGCCCTTTTCTTGTGTCCTACTAGATGCCTTGGACAAGTCAGATTCTTAAGATAGAAAATGATATCTGTGTACCAATCCACTTGTTCAAGTTTTAGTAAGTTAGGATGCCATTCTTCATTATTGATTTGGTTAACCATATCCAAGGCTTGTTCATTACTTTTTGTCAACATTTTTTCCAAGCCTTGACCCTTGATCAATTTAGTTGGTTTAATATCCAAATCATATTCTTGGATTTTACAATCTATCTACCCCTTGAGCCCAATCCTTCCACTTGAGATAACACATCTTTAACCGCGGAATTAGGAACATAACCAATCACCTTGGAATATCCGATGAAGACTCTGAAATGTTTGAGTGATTTGACTAAGGCATATGCTTGTTTCTCAAACATGGGATATTTCAATTCTGAATTCTGCAAGGCCCTACTCATATATGCAATAGGCTAATCATGGCCTTGATCATTCTTCTGAAGAAACACACCAACAATTGTGTCTTCAGAGGCAAAAGAGAAGATCTGAAATTCCTTCTCATAATCTGGACTGATAAGAACCAGAGCTTCACATATGGCAGTTTTTATCTGTTCAAAAGCTCGTTTACTTTCATCATTCCATTCAAATTTTACATCCTTCTTAAGTAGCTTATAGATAGGTTTCATAATTTAAGCATAGTTTGGAATGAACCTATGGAAAAAAATGGTTTGTCCTAAGAAGGATTGAAGAAGTTTCTTTGTCGTTGGCAAAGGCACTTTACCAATGGATTCCACCCTTTCAGGGTCTATTTTTACTCCTTCCTTAGTTATGATGTGGTCCAATAATTTTTCTTCAGTCACTCCAAAGACTGACTAAGCAGGATTCAGAGAGATTCCAAACTCTCGACATCTATCCAAAAGTTGCCTAAGGTGGCAAATATGAGTTTTACCATCCTTAGAAAAAATTGTTAGATCATCTTGATATATTTCAACTAATTTACTGATCAATCCCCTGAAGGCATAGTCCATAGCCCTTTGAAAAGTAGCTCCAGCATTTGATAAACCAAATGGCATTCTAAGATATTCAAAAGTACCCCATGGAGTAGTAAAAGTAATCTTATGCCTATCTTCTTCCTTTAATCTGATCTGATTATAACCTAAGAATTCGTCAAGCATGGAAATCATTCTTGATCCTGTAACTCTTTGAAGTAGAGTTTCCATCTTGGGAAGGGGATAGTTGTCTTTTGTACAAGTAGTGTTTAAGTTCCTGAAGTCAATGCAGATATGAATATTCCTAGTCCTCTTCCTGGCCACAACCAAGTTTGAACACCAAGAAGAATGTCTAGTCTGTTGAATAATACATGCGTCAAGCATTTTCTTTAGCACCTGTTGGACTAGAGGAGCTAACTTTGGGTTTAACTGTCGTAACTTCTATCTAAATGGCTTAGTACCTTCCTTAAGAGGAATCACTTGTTGAATCACATTCTCCCTATAGACCTTGAGTTCATCATATCCAAAGGCTAAGACATCCCTATATTCCTTTAATAATTTAACAATTTCATTCCTTTCGTCTACAGGGGTAGTCTTGCCTACTTTTATCAATTTGGGTTCTTCATGAGTTCCAATATTTACTTCAAGGTAATCACACAACTTTTTCTCTGATTCATTTTTCTTCTTGTGACCATCTTGCCTATCAAAATCCCTTTCTGAAGAAACCACTTTTCTAGGTGGTGCCTTTACCTCATCATCATTTCCTGTATAATTATTACCTTCTTCTTTCATACTTATGTCTAAGTCTAAAAACTCATGAATGTGAAGTAAAAATTTAACCATCTATTTGTCATCATCAAACACCTACTAGTGATCCATGTTATTCGGAACGGAGGGCCTAAAAATAACCTCTACTGAAATATGTTCATCAATTAAGTTGTCTGGAAGCTGAAGTGTGGAAGCTGCTACTGCAAGTTCATCGACTTTCGCATTCTGTTCTCTAGGAATTGCAATCAAGTCCATAGCATCTAAGTCCTCTATTAGGTTCCAAATTTCATTCCTATATCCTTTTAATCTTTCATACTTGCAAGCAAACTTATTCTTTAGCTATTGTATGACCAAGTCTGAATCACCTTTGATATTTAGACACTTAATTCCTTTATCTCTGCAAATCTCTAAACCAAGGATTAAAGCCTCATACTCAGCCACATTATTAGTTGCATCAAACTCCAATCTAAAAAAAAAATTCAAGATTTCACCACTTGGAGATTGAAGCACAATTATGGCACCCTTTCCTGCTCTAGAAAAAACACCATCAAAGTTCATGTACCACACCTTGTCTAATTCATCATCTTTAACTGTTTCTTGTAAAGGCACAATGGAATTAGACAAGATGGCGTAGTTACCAAGACCTTCATCAGTCCAGTTTAATTCATTTTGGGGCTCCTTGGGATCCTCAACATGATACTTCCTATACGCCTCCCTATTCAATTTAAAAGTACCTCCATTAGGGGTAGGGGTAGTAGCATAAGATAAGTCCATTTGTAGACTACCACCCAAGTCTGCAGTTGTTTTTCTGTTTAATAACATTCCCCAAACATTTGGCACATCAATCACAACAATATCCATTTCAATCATAATGTCTGGAAAGGCTGCTAAGTAAACTTGCAAACCTTTAATCAATCCATGCACTTCTATAGTTTGACTGTCCAAGGCACAAATGTTATGGTAAGGTCTAGATATCCTTAAGTTCAATTGTTCCATCACCTTCTTAGTAATAACATTTGAAGTATCTCCTAAATCTAGCATGCAATTGCGTAATACTTTATCGTTCACAAGTAAAGAAAGGTAGAAAGGTAAATTCTTTTCATTCTTCCTATCCCAATTCTGCAAAATTACCGGTGCATCCCGGTAGGCCAAGGCTACTTGTTTTTCAACAAGACTCATAGGTGGCTCATCAATGGCTTTAATAAACTTCTCCTTTTGTGAAGGAATCTTAATGAGCTCTAATACTGGAACCAACACCTTCACACTATTCAACCATCCACCTAAGTCTATATTCAAATCTGCATTAACAGGCACCTTAGACTTAGGAGGAGATATGTTAGGAGGATTGGTTTGACCTTTTTCTTGACTTTTTTTTTCCTTCCTTTGGTATGTAATGCCTCTAAAACGAGCCATTTCTGCAACTTGATGAGGGGTGGGCTTGGGCCCATACTTTTCTGTAGATTTATCAACAATTCCACTCATAAAGTTCCCATGGCTCCCATAATCAGTAACATCCAAATAATCAAAGTGATTACCACAATACCTGTCATTACACATGTTTACTTGTTCATTTCCTTGGTCTTCATATTCATTATTGCACTCTTCAAGGAAGACAAGATAGGTAGACTCCTCATGAAACTCACCACAAGGTCTACAATAAGGCATAGGGCGATGATCTACCAAGTTGGTGGTTTCAAAAGGATTAGGTGTTCGTTGATCATTCTGAGGAGGTCGTCTTAACCATTTATCATTTGGCTTATGTTGTTGTCTATTATTTCCTTGAGACCTCTCTACAGTGATCAATCCGTTTTGCAAAGCATTAATTTGGTTGTCACACTTCATGTCCAACTGCTTAATCAATTTAGTCAATTCTTGAATTCCATCACTAGATGATGTTTGACCCTCATCCCTCTTCTTCTTATCTTCATTAACTTTTGAAGAGGGACCTCTATTAAAACCAGGAATGTTGGACTTCCTAGCTTCAAGCATGTTCTTTTCGATCCTTACTGCCATTGCTTGTGCTTCTGGTAAAGTCTGAGGATCCTTATCCCTCAAGGCATACCTCATCTCTCCTTCAAAGGACTCAATATAATAAATTAGTATTGCAGCAGTAGGGGGCTTGACATCTTGATGAAGATTCTTCACCAAGTTACTAAAGTTCTCATTGAACTCTACCACTGTTTCATTTTCTTTTTTATGGCTGGTGGTGAGTGCACCCAACTGAAAACGATGTTCTTTCTAATCACCCCATCTCTTTCTAAATTCATCAATTAGTGAGTTGAGGGTGTTAAATTTGTTGGCAGGGAAATCTTCAAACCAATCAACAACATTTCCCTCCAATGAATACACAAACAAGGTCATCTTCACATATTCCTCATTGTGGCCTCTACAATACTTATCTATACACCGACAAAAACATGAGATGTGGGCCTGGGCACTAACAGCATTATTCCCATGGAAGATAGGCAATTTATCAATAGCTTTATCGGGAACATCATGAGGAGCACCTTGGATAGATGCAAAGTTCAAGGGACTCAAAAAGGTGGCCATTAGTACATTAGTGTTATTAATTGGATTATTAACAGTGGGTTGATTATTAGTTTGGAACCAGTATTGGATATCGTTGAGTGCTTCCTCCCTAATACTTTCAAGTAAACTCCTAGCAGCCGAGCGGTTTTCTCTCCTCCTGTAAACCTGATCAGGCTTAGGAAAAGAGTAAAGCACTCCCCGAGGGTTGCTCCTAGTAGTGTACTTGCAATATTTTTTCAATAGAGTTGCCACTTAGATAGGAATCAAACAAAGCTAACCAATCTCAAGTTCAAATAATTTTTAAGGCCTAAAAGATTTTACAATTAGTTCTTAAAAGTTAAGTTAAGTCGTAAAAACCAAGGATGAATAACTCAATCCCCGGCAACGGCGCCAAAGATGTTGTCGTACTTATACACACTTGCAGACGTGAGTTGAGTTTGGCTCACTCAATGTGTCCTTGGAGGCACAATGCCTAGATTCACAACCCATGCTGTCACTTTGACCGGAACCTCTTCCGTCTAGGCTCACTCCTAGGGAAGCCAAAGGGGGTAGACCTTAGTTACTAAATGTGTTAGAGTTAGATTCTAGGAGTTAATTTTAATTTGTTAAGATTAGAGGGGATTATAATCCTAAGATTCTAACGCAACCATGCAAAATTCAAGGGTTAGCATGAGAAGCAAGCCTTTTCCCTAGGTCAACTAAGACTAGTGCCTAGAAATTGGGCAAGGGGTCAACTATGTTCAAAAGTTGTTTATTACAAAAGATTACAAGTTACAATTTTACAAGAAAGAATAACTCAATAAAATAACACCATGTACATTTTCTTACAAGATTTACAAGTTAAAGAATGATATATTACAATTTACACAAAGCAAACTAACCAAGCTTATTTTCAATGTGTGCAGGATACAAAATAATTAAAGCATCAAATCACATCACCATTTGCACAAGATTATCATCAACGCATTACTTCATCAACAGTATTATAAAGATTTAGAAGATTTTAAGCACAATTATTATGAAGAGTATTGGCAACAATCTACACTCTTAGTTATTAAGCCCCCCAAGTATTCTATTAGATTTGGCCAAGGGTTTAATAATTAGGCTTTTCTTAAGATTTACAAATTTTATTAGCTTTCACCAAAGCCTCCTCCTCCTGCCGCCAAATAACTATTGGACGCTCAAGATAGTGTGTCAACGAGGCCAACCCTAGCAGAACCAGTCAGCCTTGATATTAAGAGTACTTCCCGAAGAGGACACCCACCTGGAGCGCCACGGGACAGTCCCTTGCCACTACCCTCCATTGTTTTCCTCAAACCTGTTTTAGATGGTGGAGATGGTGGTCTAAGGCACCCTAAAGTAGTATATTAAGTATGTATAATGATTAGGTATAATTTTAGGTGATTTAAAGAGTGTTTAGAAGTTTTTAAAGTGCTTTTTTAGTGCAAATTAATGAGATGGACGAAACTGTTACTTGCTCAAGAGTGTGTTGCTTAAGCTTAAAACAATGAGTGAATCAACACATATAAAGAAAATAAGAGAGATAGCTAAAAGAAATAGATATTATATCACATGCACATCAATATAAGTTTGATTAGAGACAATAGATCAATGGCAAGAATAGCTTGCCTTAAGAGATGAGAAAGAAACTTATTAAGTGTGTTTGCCTACTTAACCATTCAACAAAATCCAAGCTCAGGACGTGGCTATCAATAAATATGAGCAATGAACCAATATACCACTTATGTGTTAAGCACTTTAAGATGTATCAAGCATGAATAGTAAAATGTGTGCTTAAGAGAGAGATTAAGAGCTTGAAAAGAAATGAACTAAGCAAGATCCAAATATAAAAAATTATGTGTGTTGCCCAATGGGCTTAAGATGAGAGATTGGATCTAAAACATAAGAAGTAAGAACATTAAACCATTTAGATCAATCACATCACATGAAAAATAAAGCATTAACACTTATCCTTACCTCTTTGGGGTGTTCCTCTCCCAACTAGGTAGGTTATTAAATTATCTTGACTTAGTTAGATTAAGTGTTCTTTAGTTCTTAGCTATTAGGGAAAACTAACAAGAGATGATCAAGAGAGAAAGTAAACTAAATAGAAAACTAATCTACAAGCTAATCAAGCAAACCCCACGTCAAGTTTGAGAAGGTGACCTCACCTTCTAAACCTTGCAGCCAAGCTAGAAAAACAGAAAAATGGAATGGAAGGCTAGATCTAGCCTATGTCCTACCTACCCACAAGCTTAAAGAAGAGGGGAGGCCATACCACTTCCCCTCTTACACTTTAAGCTTGAACAATCAAACAAACAAGAGGAAAAAGTGCACTTCTAGGCTAGAAAAAGACAAGAGGGGGTTAGAGATAGCTACAAAACTCCCCCAAGGGGTCTTGAAGTGTTGTCTGTATCTCTTTGGGGCAACCAAGAGCCTCCAACTAGATCTGATATACCTGTAAAAACAACAAGCTTTGTTTCCTAGGATGGCTACACACAACCAAACAATGTTAAGGAAACCCTTGTCCTTTTGGAGCAAGAACTTTCCACAATACAAGATATGAAATTTATATAATTTTGACCTATCTAAACCAAGATATGTTAGCTGAAAATGAGATGGATGTACTACAATATAGAGAAAAGTAATAGATATAGACAGTTGGAGTGTGAAAAAACTTCAAGTGACCCTTCCCTTCTAGAAGGAGTTCCCAATGAAACTTTGGAGATGAACCTGCAATACCCTTTCAGATCCAAGCATACAAAATACAATACGTTGATGTAATGAAAATAAATGACACTTCAATTTAATTCAAACATCAAGATATATAGACCAAAAGGGCATACACACTACCAAGCCTACTTAGATAACACTTTACCTAAGATCTAATGTTGCAAGAAATAAGAAAGAACATTAAACAATATTACCTCCCATGCACAAAAGCAGTAATCATGCACATTACCCTTCTTGTTGTCCTCCAAAGCTTCCAAAACATTATTACCAAAGAAGTGATCTTGGAGAGGAATACTCCAAAACCCTGGAGCAAGAATGACAATGAAATGGAATGAAATGATAAGAGAGAGAGAGGAAAATCAAGTAGCATAACAATAGCTCAAGATATGGTGAGTTGGGAGAGAGAAAAGAGATCCATTTATACTTGGAGAGGCAAACCTACCTCTTTTGGATCTAAGCCAAGTGTCCACCACCAAGCAATAGAGTAGATCTCTAGGCTAGGGCGCACCTCCTAGGGCTTGCATAATAGATCTAGGGTGTTGAAAAATAGAAAAATTAATTAGATAGATCTAATGCCATGTAGGAAGTGTGGGATTCATTCCAAGGGATGTGAAAAGACTCAAATAATTTTTTATTAATTATTTGTGGAGTTTCTAGATGAGGGAGGGCACACTTCTCTTGGAGGGCGCACCTCTTGGAATGAGGGAAAGGAGATGAGAGGTGAGGAATGAATGTAGGGTGTTGGGATCACACAAAATCTCAAGGAGAGGTGTGGGATCCGTGATAAGGTGAGGTGAAGAGTCTCTCAAAAATTAAAAAATAAACGTAACTTTTATTGGAGAGAATAAAAGGAGGGCGTAACTCTCTTGGAGAGTGCTCCCCATGGTCAAAAAATCAACCCAAATGTAAGTATGGGTGATGTGGAGTGAAATGAATCACATATAGGGATGATAAGAAGGTTAAATGAAGTGAAATATTAGGAGAGGGGGCCAAACTCAAGTCACAATTAAATTAAAAAATGAAAAACGTCAATCCCCCTAGGGGGGTGCAACTTTTGAGTATGGAGGTGGCAAAAGGGGTTAAACAAGGTTGAAAAAGGTTGGGAGGCTAAGGTTATTCCTAGGGGGTCTCTTTCTAACCATCATTTCAACATTTCACATCATCTAACTCATTATTACAATTTTACATTTTGTCATGCTTGGACTTTAGCAATTAAAATTGTTGTTTTAGACTGACGGACACTCTAGGCGGACTAACCCATGGCTAAAGTTGTCCGAACGAGCTGAAACTTGGTCCATGGATGTAGGTGGTGCTATTCCATTTCTTTTGAGCACAAATACTCCTATCAAAATTCCAAGGATCCAGTTTTTACAATTATTGCTCAAAAATAATTAATTAATTAAATAATTAAACCTCCAAACTTAGGGAAATTTAATTAAAAATTAATTAATTAAAAAAAACTAACCTAGACTCTACGGAATGCCACGAAACTTTCTAAGATGTCTTGCATGGTCATTTACAATGAATTCCCTATATAGTTACCAAAATATAAGCCCAATAGAATGTCGTTCACCACTTTGGAGGACATGTGTAAAGTGTGAGGGAAAAACTCAAGGGAAATCAGTCAGGATGAAAAGCCCAACTGATGACCTGAGGATAAAAAACCCTCGGTGAAAGGAACTCTCCCACTGAACCGATCCCAAGGTAATTGACCTAGACATGACTCATGCAGAACTATTACATTATTAACCCACACAGGGGTGCGGAAATTCCAATTACAAAAATAAGTGTTGGGCCAAACATTGCCCTGTAGAACCAAAAGGTCTTCAACCATACTGCATCTGATGATGCATCTCTTCATGGCACATGAGTTGACCACCGGTGCTAAATGGGCGATCAACAGGAAGGATACAAAGTGTCAATGGAACAATGAGTGTCAACACGGTCTTGATACCCTGAAGGAAAGGATGGTTATCGCACCGATATTAGTATTTCCATATGGGGAAAAGAAATTCTATGTGCATGTAGATGGATCAGCAATATCATTGTGAGCTATCTTAGCGCAGCCAGGAGTAGTAGACTTGGATCATCCGATAACGTTCGCAATCAGAAAGCTATCAGACTCAGAACAGAATTATAACACGACAAAAACAGAAGTCCTAGCTATGGTCTGTGCACTACAAAATTTCAGACACTACCTATTGGGAAAACACTTTAAGATGTTTATAGATCACTCAGCCCTGAAATACCTATTCAACAAGCCAGTGTTGAGGGGGAGAATCTGTCGATGGTTACTGCTATTTCAAGAATTTGATTTTGAATTAATAGTTAAACCAGGGAAACTGAATGCAGGACCTGACCACCTGTCCAGGGTCACAAATGGAGAAGAACCTACGAATTTAGAAGACACATTTCCAGATACACAGTTATTCTCAGTACAGATTGTTGATGACTACTTCACAGAGATCATCCAGTACTTAAGCACAGGTACTGCGCCACAAGAATATACCACCATGCAGAAGAAGAACCTGGTAGTCCATGAAACTGAATATCAATTGATCGCAAGACACTTATACAAGATGGGCGCAGACAGCATTTTGCGAAGGTACGTATTAGAGAACGAATGACCAAGAGTTTTAGCAGAATCCCACGAGTAAATTGCAAGAGGGCATTATGTAGGAAAATCTATCGGGTATAAGGTACTACGCGCAAGAGTATGGTGGCCAATGATTCAGAGGGACTCAAAAGAGTACTATCATGGATGCAACATCTGTCAAAGGGTAGGCAAACCCAATAGACGGGACAAGATGCCAGTATGAACACAAGTAACATTACAGGAATTTAATAAATGGGCAATTGACTTTGTGGGACCAATTAACCCACCAGCCAAAATAACAGGGGCAAGATACATTATCACCGCGACGAAATACCTAACAATATGGGCGGAAGTCGCACCAGTAAAGATTGTAGTGTAGAGATAGTTGCACACTTCTTGTTCGAACAAGTCATCACTAGATTTGGGTGCCCAAGAGTTTTGATGAGCTACCAAGGAACACACTTCATAAACAGCACCATTCGCGCGCTGACTAAAGAGTTTGACGTTCATCACCAGAAGAGCACACTGTATCACCCACAGAAAAATGGTATAGTAGAAGACTTCAACAAAATTCTGGAGAACACACTAACAAAGATTTGTAACGTCAATAGAGACGAATGGGACCTCAAAGGACCAGCAATATTATCAGCCTATAGGACCACATGAAAACATTTAATAGGGCACACACCATTCAAGTTAGTCTATGGCCAAGAAGCAATAGTTCCATTAGAATTTTTAGTACCTAGCTTATGCATAGCAGCCATCACACAGATGACAGAACAAGGCGCAGTACAAGAAAGACTGATTCACTTATTGTCAATGGAGGAAGACCGAATCCCAGTAGGATTCCATCAACAAGTTCAGAAATCAAGAGACGAAGCTTGGCACGATCGACACATCAAGAAGAAAACGTTTAAGGAAGGAGATCTAGTATTTATCTACGACAGTAATTCATTTCAGCACCCGAGGAAGCTCAGAATGCATTGGTTAGGACCATACAAGGTAAAATCTATCACATACGGAGGAGATGTAAAGTTAAGAGATTTAGCAGGCAAATGCCTCGAAGGAATGATCAATGGGAGCCGATTGAAGCTGTACAAGGACAGTCGACCACCCACCACGCAGTAAAAATAAAAATAAAAATAAAAAATGAAAAGGAGAACAAAACGGAAACAAGGCTAAAAAGTGCGCAGCACGCCAGATATAGAAAGGCCACATGATGTTCACAAAACAAATTCGGTAAAGGCATGAACAACAGTTACATACAAAGGAAAAATAAGTGGGAAACGAAAAGTCGGAAAAAGCAATATGACAGGACAACACTAAGCAAAATTAAAGCACGGCAAGGACCGATGGGACATCACATTAAATACGCCAACAAGAGACGAAAAAGAGAACGTAATGGAAAGTATGAAACCACCACAGATGCATTGAACCCATAGTTATGAGGCGTTAAAAACATAATGGAGGAAGTGTCCTCAACAAGCTTTGCGACCATCCCATACAACACACGAGCACGGGAGCGACTGGTCTATTCGCGAAAGAAAAATAGAGAGAGAATAATAGCAGTCGGAATGACCAGAACGATACCACAGAATTCCTAGAAGTTATTCGAACTTAGCAAACATTCGATGGTCACTAATATGGCACCACTGAAGCTAACAGAAGCAATCCAGACCAACCAGGGTTCAAACTAGGTCATGAGGACTGTTGGAAGAGAACAAACAACAGTAACCGGAGATCGTCGACATCGACGAAATCCCATCCCCCAAGAGGATACCGGTGAACTTTACACCGATACTGGAAGAAATTCAGCAGCCACAAGTAGAGGCCATGAAAGTGGATATGACAGCAGTGGTGCGGGCGCCTCAGAACGAGGAAGTGGAAACCCAACATGAAGTACAGCCAAAAAGCACCAAAGCAACCCTGGAGGTTAACGGAATGAAACAAAATTTGGAAGCACCAACGCAACCAACCGAGTCGCAAATGACCATCTCAAGTCAACCAACAAAGGAGACCGCTGCCAATGCCTTGGCTTGGCCAGAATGGTTGATGGGGGAACAACTGGAAGTTGCTATAACTTCGAACCAGCCACCACAGCAGGAAGACAGAGTTCAGATACCGAGCTCACCCTGTAAGAAACATGCAACATAAATTATTCTACCACACATACCAGTTGGAGTATAGGTAGAAACGAAGCTATTAGGTCATGTCGGGAAGCTCAAGTATTTCGATCATGATGTATCAGACAAAACCAAGTTCCTGGAACTTTCACAAAGGGTATTTATGCAGACCATAACCATAAACCAACTTGGAGAAACGATTAACCAACCACACCAGTGGGCAGCTGGGCTGGACAGAACAGGAATCTTGGGTTTGTTGAAGCTACCACATTTTGGCAGAGGCCAGTACGCGATAGCATGCATCAAGCAGTTGTTAGCAGTCACACACGGAGGGGACATATGGATGGAAAAACTCGTCCCCATAAGTGTTGAGATTATCGCACAAATCATAGGGTTACCAACCCGGGGTATGGATCTCGTGTTGATTCTGGATGATAAATCCAAGGAGAAAGCATTGGAAGAAGAAATGAAGAAGAAATATGGCACCGCCAGAGGGACAAGGGGCATCATAATCAAATGAATCAAAAACACAGCTACACAACTAGGCACAAAGATATTAGCTTGAAAATTGCTCAGAAAATGCCGCAAAGAGGAAGTACTAGTAGGTGTCATTGTAGTTGCATCTCAATGCGCAGAAGGCACCTCTATGAGTTGGGCACCATATCTATTGAATTTATTTCAAGATGACTGCAAGGATGCGCAGGACCTAGGCACAAATTTTTATTACTCGTGGTTGATTACCCTAATATCCTTCATGGGATGGCGAGAACAAGGGTACGTGATCTTTTGTACCAGACCACAGCCAGCGGGAGCGAGATACCTCTTACTGAGATCTGATATGCAGTCCAGGCAGAAGAGGGAGAATAGAATCATATTCAAAGCATATATATAGGATATACAGAAAGCTATCATCCGATCATGGAGAATAACACCAGAGGTTATCGCGCAATATGCGGACATCGCCAATTTCCGGGGCACAAGACAGACAATGTGGATACAACCAAGGTAGGATCTAGATAAACAGTGGCTATAGATGCACTATTGCATCACAGAGGGTGATATCGACATGGTCATCAGTGAATGGCCTGATGAATGGAGGATCCCAACCATTTCCTGGGAAGTACCATAAACAACAATAGAAAGAGAGGCAGAACAGGCGGAAACACAACCTCCGGAAATCCAAGTGCAGAAGAAACCACGAATGGGCCAAGGCAAGTTGACTCATGCAGACGAAGGGTCCAAGCAGACAGGGACCCGGAAGGGGAAGAAAGAGACTCCACAGTCGACTAATGGACAGTCGAAATAAGCTAAGGGAGTGTAAGAGACTGCCCCAAACCCCATCACACAGGAACCAGGGGGAAATAAGAGACCAGTCATGCAGGAAGGAGGCACGTGCAAGAAATAAAATGTGCAACGAGCATCGCCAGATTATACGATCACGAAGGACGATGGGGAAATGATCGCCAGAATGGTCCAGGATTGCTTAGCAGAAGATTTCAATCATGCAACACATCACAAGGATAAACTGGACGAAGAGTTGGCAGAAATGGGGCAGTTCGTCAAGAAATTTGGGTAAGCATAGACATGAAGCAGCAACAGAGGCATAGAGTCACCGACAATAAAATCCAAATAAAGAGTGGAGGTAGAAGAACGAGACCCATGCCACATGCAAATGAAATGATTTACATCAAACCTAGCATGTTACGCATGGATGAAATCATGGGGCGGACACCCTTGAAGGATTTGGACCACATCCAATTGATCTTGACACAAATGCCATCAAGGGCACTACACAAATTCAAGGTTAGATTTGACCACAAGGTACAGTCTTGTGCACATAAAAAATTAGTCGAAATACAACAAGCAACAAAGAAGCATGAGGCACTGGAAAAATTCTGTGAGCAGGCCAAGCTCGAAACTCGAGGAAACAAAATCTAGGAATGAACTGGAATGAAGAGTGGGAGGAGTTTTTGAGAAACTCCCAAGCACCGCACAATGGAATGAACTCCTGGTAGCAGGTAAGATTGACCAGATTGCGTAGGAAATTGATCAATATCAGAAGGAGATCAAGAATCTCCGCGAACAGCTCACACCAACCACTCCATCGACAGTGAAGGAGCAAAGGAAGTAGGAATCAACAACGCAAATACAGGAGATAGAACAGCAGGTTATAATAGTGGTTGAATTGCTCGATAAAGCAGCGCAACTTTGGACAAGGTTGGAGGAGGATCCACAGGTCCAACGCTAGGACAAGGAAGAGGAAATGATCAATGCAATGATCCAAGAACTCAAACAGAGGCAGAAGACCATATCAATCCCAGAACAAGTCAAAGGGATGCAGGAGATGAAGAAGATGCAAGTAGAACTTATCACTGTGTAAACATAGAAACATGAGTGTCAGGCTCAAATAGAGCCACTACAGGAACGGGTAGTAGAAATACTTGCACAGGAAAAATGAGCTAAAACACAGATAGCAAAGATCCAGACCGAATTTGTTGGATTGTTGAGTGACGAAGTGGCAGTTCAGGTAGTAGACACCATCAAGGAGAAGATCGCTCAGGCACTGACAAAAGTAGCATAGCTCAAGGGAAAATTCCAGACAATCACCAAGGAGATCGAAGAAGCTTAGAAGGATTAGGTGACTCGAGCTGAGTCACATGTCAGTGTTGGGGGCCTGTTGGCACCAGGCCAAAGTGGAAAGAAGGATGATCGTGGGAAAGAAAGCGTGCAAAAATGGAAGTAACAGTTGGAAGGTAACACAGCACGCGGGCATGTACGAAAAGTGTGCACAAGAAAAACGACAGTTGGAGGAAGAAAAACATGCGTGCATGGGAGGAAGACCTAACGTCAATAGGGTTAAGGTTTTGGTAATACATTGTAAATGGCTGAAGGGGCCGATATATATAAATAGAGATACACATGTATCATAGAGGTTGATTTGGTTTTGTACTAGTTTAGATTTTGTAATGTTCTATCATAGCTATGTACGAGATGTATTATGTAATATGGTTATGGACAAATTTTGTAAGTTGTTGAGATAGAACAGAGGAGAGGAGGAATATCTAAGGATTAGATCGCAGGCTGTGGATCCTGGTGCGATCTAGTTCGCCTCATATAGATCTTATCCATCAGAGGAAATTGTAAGCGTGCAGCACTGGAGATGCAGAACTACCATAATAAAAGAGCCAAGAGTCAAATCTTTGTGTACGTAGCCTAGGAGGGGGTGAACCACGGTAATATTTGTGTAATGTGATGAATGCATGTATATATTTATTTGCTTTCAGCAGTTAATTGTTATGCCTAATGAAAAAGTTAATGCATTGTTATGGAAAATGATTGTGTTGTTCGGAAAATAAACGATGAAGGATAGATGCAACCCCATGAGTACTAGTAGATTGTAGTCACAATTCATAGTAGATGGCTCATTTTAACAATCCCCTATCCCATACTCAATCCTAGGTTGTAAACACCTGAGTCTTACAACCAGCCATTTAAAGTTATCTCAGGTGAGACAGCGCAGTGCACTCTATGGACAGTGTTGCCTTCTAGTTTACCAAGAGGGCCGATAGTTTTAGAGGCTTTGTTGGAAACCTAAAAGACATGAACCCTGGGTCAATAACTCAGACAGTAAAATAAAGTAGTTAAACCAACAATCGCACGTATTTATTTTATTCTTTTCAAGAAAGAATGCCTGAGACTATCGGTTGCGGCCAAAAATATGATATCAAAGGTAAGCCATTGGTATTTGGACGAGCGCGATACCTATATCAGGGTTTTCGGGGCCATCGGAGCACCACATATCCTACCAGCGCATGTCCCTAACCATTTGGTAGTGGGAGAGATATGCTACCAAACCATCCTGCAGGGTTACAATGCCACCCTGGTCAAGGATAAAAAGTGGGTGTTTATACCTTATGCATTCCATGTAGGGTTCTACTTGGTGAAGGACAGCGATCAAGCAAAATAGGAAGGGCTGAGCCAATTGGAGTTCAGATTCCACACCGGTTGATTCTGCAAGCACGACCCAAAGGGTCTAGTCTTGAAACATGCTTCTCGTGTGTCATCCTCTTGGCCATACGCCCACGACAAATTTGAAGATGAAATCTTCACATAAAATTATCAAGGTTGGGACGAGGTGGTGGAAAGGATGACCGACCCCAAAATGACCAGGTTCAGAGCCATGAGCCCGAATGAACAAACGACAACCATAGAGAAATCGGCTCAAGAGGCCCTTAGAGGTAGGGAAGAAAGGATAGTGGTTGAATCAGCAGAGGTTCCCCCGATGGCTCCGGTGTAGGACAGAGGTTTCCCTATGACGTAGAATGCATGGGAAAGGGTGTTTCTCATGATCAAACAGGGACGGGAATGTTTGTCAATTCACCAAACCCCCTAAGCCAATTGATAAACATTTATGATGATGAAGAGATCCCGAAGGTATCCATGGTGACACCTATATAGATCATAGAGGAAAAGGAGCCAAAGAAGCTTCCCCAGCCCCCAACGCTCAAATTCAGGACCTTCCTCAGAATGGACAAGAGGTCAAGAGTGTCTTAGACACTGATCTGCCCGATGCACTAGAGACCCAAGTGGGCAGTCCGAAGGATGAGTCAAGGTTGGGTGAACAAAAGGAAGAAACTCCATAGCAGTAAATCGATGTCTCAGCGGACGATAATCAAGTAAGTATCGAGATTACCCCCGATGCCTCAATTTCAATCGGTACTCAAATTCTCGATGAGTGACAAATAGAAGTTGGGCCTTCATAACATAGGGAAGAAGTCCAAGAACCCAGTCTTAAACAAATATATACTATTGGGAGCCTAGGAAATATGCTCACTTGGGGTGATCAGCAAATTCTCGAGCCCGTGGATGAATTCGTTGACATACATGCCATCGTTTATGAATGGAAAAGGAAATATATCATGCAAAGAACCACCAAGAAGAGGAGGATCACTCTATATCGCTCCATCCTCATCACCACGGAGGAAAATCTTATCAACATAGAGCATGCCAAGATGTCTGAATTTATCGATGTAGGGATGGAAATCATAGATGTCACCCTGGATAGAGAAAAAATGGATGAAGAGGAGTTTCCTACCACTTTGAAAGAATTGGAAAATTTGCGCCACTTGGAAAAATATTACCAGGATACCACACATGCCGCGGTGTTCCTAAGGAGCGAATTCAAAGAAGCCTACAACAAATTTATAGATGAACAACACATATTCACTGCAAGGATAGTCGAGTTGCAAGAAGACGCCCTCATGGCGCTGGCCACATGTAAGGATATAGAGAGGTGGTACAAGAAAGCACAACAATTTGTGGAAAGGGTCGACTATATCAGCGCGGTTCAAAAGGGCTGAGATACAGAAGAACACGTCATCCGGGTGTTAAAAGAAATCAGCCTTGATAGCGTAAAGAAATCAATCGAATATTTGGCAAAAATGGATCGGGAACCTCATCAAGAAATCCAAGAGAAATGGACCAAGTGCGATAAAATCTAGATCAAGATCAACCGGGTAATGAAAGACATCGGCCTCCCTGAGTTTGGCACACCCGATGACTTTGTCGACTTGTGCGACATAGTCAAATCGCACAACGAACAAGACTCATCATGGTCCAAGGAAATAGCAAAGGTGTCAGACATGGCGCCAGGAAATGTGTGGCAATTCATGGAACTCCCGATCAAAGCTTGGTCCATGTCGCAACAGTTAAGTGCCAGAATATTCAAGTATCGGGCACAAGCAGCGGAGATAAGAGTGATTCTTTCGGCCCCAATGGAACAATATAGATTCTCGTATGCTAACACTTACGAGGATCTCTTCATCAAGTGGTCGGAGTATGAGAAGCATCACCCACTTAAGTGAAATCTTGTGATGACTCTTAGAAAGACTAATAGAAGAAAATGCCATGTGGTGAGTTTTTTTTTACTTAGTTGCACTTTAATAGTTATTTTTAGTTAATAGTATGTTATAAATAGGAGGATGTACCTATTAGCAAGGGTTGATAGCTATTGCAAAGACCCCTCATTTTTGGATTTTGTTAAGAACTATTTTAGAGTGGCCTTAATTGAGAAGTATTGTTTAGGACCAGAGACAAAGTTGTGTTTTTCATCAAAAGTGTGTATGAGTGGATGTGGAGAAAAATTATTTCTGATTTCATCTTTTGAATGTATTTTTGTAACGAGTAAGATCTTCTAAAACTATTGATAAGTTATCTGATGCAATGGTTTATAGTTCTTATGTTTAATGATGAAAAGTAAATCATTGTGTTATTATGTGATGGATTATTAGAGTTAGGAGAATTATTTTTCTTGCCATCATTTATCACATCCATGTTTTCTTTCTAATAAATTGTATCTAAGTCAACAATTGGAACACCAACAGAGTAATGTATTATTACTAGGATCATGGTAGATCATTGTTGTCTGCATGCTAGAGTGAAAGGGTTATCCCAAAGCTCAGCCTTCTCCAGTAGTTAAGTTTTTCCCTCTTGTTACCTAGTTGGTTTATACCGGATTTTATCTTGTATCGGTCCCACCTATAAGAGAAAATACAAAAAGATAATGTATGAACTAAGGGAGAAATCCTTCATCAGAAAATGTAAAGCCCATCGATTATTTGGACGGATCGCAAGATCTGGAGAAACATTCCAATATTAAACCCTACAGAGTCTAATTGGGCCACGGTGGTGGGTTTGGTTCCTGCTATTGAGTTTAAGGTATTTAGGACCCCTCAACAGGTAGTTTGGGAGAAGAAGAAAGAAGGCATGAGGATATGTGTTGATCTGGGGAAGTTGAATGATGCTTTCCTGCATGACACTTTTCCTACCCCTTTCACAAATGAAGTATTAGATAATGTAGGAGGCCATGAAACATGATCATTCACAGATGGATTCTCAAGCTACCATCATATCAATATAGCTCCAGAAGACAAGTACAAAACCAATTTTTCCACAGAATGGGGATCCTACGAGTGCACAATCATGCCTTTTGGACTGAAGAATGCACCAACAATATTCTCAAGAGAAGTCATAGTTGCATCCAAAGAATTCATCCATCATTTTTTAGAAGTATATCTGGATGATTGGACAGTCTACATTCTATTGAAAGATCATGTAGAGGTATTAAGGTTGATGCTAGAAAGATGCAGGCAGTGTCAGATATCATTAAATATGAATAAGTGTATCTTTGGGACACTTTTTGGGATACTATTGGGACATATAGTGTGCAAACAAGGCTTGCTAGTAGATCCTGCCAAGATTGCAGTGGTTGTCAATTTACAACCACCAAAATCAGTACGTCAGTTGAGAGAAACATTGGGACACAGGCTACTACAGGAAATTCATAAAAGGGTATACGTATATCACCGCGTCGATGGAGAAATTGTTGAGGAAATATAGTAAATTTCAGTGGAATGAGAAGTGTCAGCGAGGATTGGGCACTCTAAAAGAGAAGATGGTAAAAAAATTGATACCAGTATTCCTAGATTGGGAAAAGAAATTTCATGTGCATGTAGATGCATCAACCATAGCACTTGGAATTATTCTGGCGCAGCCGGGAGCTAGAGAGTTAGAACATCCTATAGTATTTGCAAGAAGAAAATTGTCAGAGTCAAAGAAGAACTACAATACTATAGAAAGAGAAGGCTTAGAAATGGTATACGCACTACAAAATCTCATACACTATCTAACTGAAAAACACTTTTAAATGTTCATAGACCATTCTACCCTCAAATACCTAGTTAAGCCAGTGTTGGGGGGGAGAATTTGTAGATGGTTATTGTTGTTTCAGGGATTTGACTTTGAAGTCATAGTCAAACCAGGGAAGTTGACAACGAATTTAGAGGACAACTTCCCTGATGCACGGTTATTTTTAGTCCAAGTAGTTGATGAATATTTTGATGACATCATTCAATGCTTGAGTACAGAGACCACGCCACAACAATTCAACACTCTGCAGAAGAAAAATCTGGTAGTTAGAGTTGCAAACTATCAATTGATTGCATGACACTTATACAAGATGGGTGTAGACTACATTTTGAGAAGACATGTACTAGAACATGAGAGGCATAGGATTCTAGTAGAGGCCCATGAGGGAATAGCTGGAGGACATTATGCAGGAAAAGTTTTCGCATAGAAATTATTGTGCGCAGGGCTATGGTGGATGACCATCCATAGAGATGAAAAGGACTACTTCCAGAGATGTGATGTATGCCAGAGGGTTGGAAAACCTAATAAACATGATGAAATGCCCCTAAGACCACAAGTAACCTTGCAAGTATTCGAAAAATGGGCAATATATTTTGTGGGACCAATTAATCCACCAGAAAAGAGGTCAGGAGCAAGGTATATCATTACTACGACAAAGTACTTAACGATATGGGCAGAAGCAACACCAATAAAATATTGCGGTGAAGAGACAACAACACACTTCCTATTTGAGCAAGTGATCACTAGATTTGGATGCCCAAGTATTTTGATGAGTGACCAGGACACTCACTTCATCAATAGTACTATCAAGGTTATGACTGAGGAGTTTGAAGTATATCATCAAAAGAGTACACCATATCACCCTCAATAAAATGGAACCTTGGAATCCTTTAATAAAATCCTAGCGAATGCATTGACAAAGATTCGCAATGTCAATAGGGACGATTGGGACTTGAAGATACCAGAATTATTATGGACATATAGGAATACATGAAAATATTTGATAGGGAAGACACCATTCAAGTTAGTGTATGGATAAGAAGCAATGGTGCCATTAGAATTTTTGGTACCTAGTATGTGCGTAGCAGCAATCACTAACATGACATAACGAGGTGTAGTACAAGAAAGGCTAAGTCAACTGATGTTGATGGAAGAAGATAGGATTATAGCATGATTTCACCAAGAAGTACAGAAAGCAAGGGACAAAGCTTGGCATAATAAACATAATAAAAGGAAGAGTTTAAAGGACGAGACCTAGTCTTGGTGTATGACAATAAATTTCTTTAGCACCCAGGGAAATTCAGAATGCATTGGTTGGGACCATATGAAGTGAAGAATGTCACGGATGGGGGAGTTGTACAGTTGAAAGATTTAGGAGGTACATAACTCAAAGGAATGATGAATGGGAGTCGACTGAAACTATATAGGGACAATCGACCTCCTAGTACTTAGGAAGTTAGCGCGCAATAAAGAGATATGTATATAGTGAAAAAAAAAAAAACCACACCAAACATCAAAAGACTGTGTGCAACAACATTGGGGTTACCGCGCCAGACATTAGGAGACAACATGCAACAAAAATGGACTTGGTGCAACGAAAAGAAAAATTCCTTCCGCAACGGTGAAATGACATACCACACACTTGGAAAACTCAATGCGTCGGAAAAAGGACCAATGGTCAGAAAAAGACAAAATTTTGAAAAATGACGGTTATGGTGAAAAGGCGCCAACTGGCAGCAATTATGGGAAAAAAGACAGAAAATTGAAAAATGACAGCTACAATAAATGCACCAACTGGCAATAATTATGAAATTCGATGCAAAAGTATGAATAAAGGGCCATTACATTAATCAACATTGGGGAAGCTTCTCCGAGAAGATTTGTGACTTGCCTATATAAAGTGGAACATGGCCAACATAAGACCCATTGTGAATTTGTGAAATTATAGAGAGATAGAGCACACAGAGCCAAAGTGAATTAACACTAGGCGAACTAGTGAAGAGTCAATCAGCCAAACCAACCACTACCCACGATGGAACCACCAAAAATGTGTGCATCAAGCCAAGCATGGAGGAAAACATGGAGTAGTAGGGCACCACGGGCAGCAACAGAGCCAGAACAGGAAACTCGACAGCCTGAGGAATTATTCGAAGTCAACACAATTCCATCATCGGACGAATCTCCCATAGACCCTATGCCAATGGTGGAGGAAACACAGGGTCCAACCGCGTTGTCCATGGAAGTCGACCTGGCAAGCAGCACGCAGGGACATCCTGCGCACAACACAAGAAATCCATCTGAAACCACGATGACCGAAGGGGCCCTGTAGGTATATGGCCAAGATATTGCGCAGACAGAGGCGGCAATACCCAAAAACACTATAGTTGAAACCACACAACAATAGGAGGGTCTAGTCAAGGATATTACTGGTCAACCAGAATCCGATATAGAAAGAAGATAGATGGACGTGGGGTTCTCTAGTCAACAATACGAAAGGGAAAAAAGCCTATGGCGTGGTCTCTGCGTAGGTATCCAGATGTAGCAATCGTGCTCCCGCACATTCCAGAAGGAGTGCAAACCACGCCA
Source organism: Picea engelmannii (assembly GCA_009831015.1). Lineage (NCBI taxonomy): Eukaryota > Viridiplantae > Streptophyta > Pinopsida > Pinales > Pinaceae > Picea > Picea engelmannii. Next base: position 372,658 of record ML799437.1, on the reverse strand, counting down.
ACACTTCTAGGTTGCGTGGAGAAACTGAGGTACTCAGACCACGATGTGGTCGACAAGGGAAAATTATCTAAATTTGCACAACATGTCTATTTGGATAGCATAGGGATAGGACCCTTTAGCAATCTCGTCTTACAATCGAAGTCATGGGCCATGGTCAGTTGGCCTAACAAACACTGACATCCTCAACCTGCTGGAGATTCCCCACTTTGGAAGGGGGAAAGAGGTGAACAACTACATCAAGAAGTTGATAGCGGTCCTCCATGGAGGATTCCTCTGGATGGATAAGCATGTCTCCATAGACGTGGAGCTAATCGCAGCGATCACAGGACTTTCATCAATGGGTGAGAACCCCGCGCAGTACCTGGATGACAAAATCAAGGAGAAGGCATTGGCAGAAGAGATGAAAATAACATATGGCACAGAGAGGGGGTTGTGCAGTATGATCGTCAAGAGGATGTTGGCAAATTCAGTTAATAGATAGCGAATGAAATGCTTGTCATTGATGGCAGTGAAGATGACAGGCAAATAGAAGACAATTTCAGAGAAGTGAATGATCGAAAGCAGTGAATGATCGAAGGCAGCGAATGAGCGAAAGGTTGAAGACGAATCTCTGATCGCTGAAGAGGGAGACAGATCTCAGCCGTCAAATCTGAGCACAGGGTCTGACCACCGTTGGATCGAAGAGAACCTACATGGTCTTTAAACTGCAAGGAGAAGCGGGTGTAATCACAATATGCAAATTCGCGATGAAATCTGAGCCGTCAGATCAAACTTTGATCTGGACCGTTAATTCCAGTCACTATCGGAGTATCGGGGATCGGGACTTTGAAATGTCAAAATCACTTGACAACAAGAACCCCGAAATCGCGATATGCGATTTCGCGATTTAATCGCAGCCGTAAAGTTAGAAGTGATCTGGATCGTTGATTCTTTGCATGGAGTATTGGGGATCGGGACTTTGGAATGACAAAAACACTTGCAACAAGAACCCCGAAATCGCGATATGTGATTTCGCGATTTAATCGCAGTCGTTAAGATAAGATCAGATCTGGACCGTTGATTTAACTTCTTATCGGATTTTCGGGGATCGCGAATTCAAGAGGCAAAGAAATCAATGCATCAAGAATGTCGATTTCACGATATGCGAAATCGCGATTGAATCTGGACCGTCAGATCAAGAAATGATCTGGACCATTGATTTAATTTCTTGTCGTAGTTTCAGGGATCGCGAATTCAAGAGGCAAAGAACTCAATGCATCAAGAATGCCAATTTCGTGATATGAGAAATCGCGATTGAATCTGGACCGTCAGATCAAGAAATGATCTGGACCGTTCATCTGACCTTTCACGGAGTTTAGGGGATCGAGATTCCTAAGTGACAAAAACTATGAACGTCAGGAATTCCAAAATCGCGATGAGTAATATCTCGACTTAATATGAACCGTCAGATCTAGATATAATCTGGATCATTGATCTGATTTCATTATGGAATTTTGCAGATCGGGATTTGGAGGTGACAGGAACATTGAACATAAGGAATTACGAATTCGCGATATGCGAAATCGCGAAAGCGCCTTTCACATAAAGCCTTGGTCACAGCCCTTGGTCATGGGAAGAGAAGGAGTCAGTTCAGATAAGATCCATTTCGGAGTTTCGGAGATCGCGATGTGAAAGTGTCGAGGCACTTGGGCAAAGGAATGTCGAAATGCCGAAACCCGATTTAAAAGGCAAATATAATAAAGATCATCCAATGGTGCGGATAAAGATTGAATGTGATCGGAGGGTTACTGTTCTTCCACACACATTTAACTCCTCAGTTACGAACCTGCTAAACAAAATGGACTTATGATTACGAATCAATTAGTGTTTCAGTTGCAAGGATAGGTTTTCTTGTTTTGGCTGAGGGAAGGTGAAGCGGAACCATCGGGGAAGTATGCATAAAAGAAGATGAGACAAATTGAGAAGCGTTGGTAGTTCTGAAGGGAAAATGAATAAACAGTAAGAAAAATAAAATGAGCAGAGGCATAGCATGAAATTGAGAAAATGTGCAGAGTAAGATGAAACGCAGAGTAGAAACAGAGTAGAATGAAAGACAAAGCAGAAGCAGAGCAGAATGACAGAAAAAGTTGATGCAGAGCAGACCTGCTAAACAAACAAAAGAAGAGAAGAATAGCAGAACAATTTGTTGAAGATCAGATACATAGAAAGATTGGTAAGAATTGATTTATCTGTGTAGTTGTCTATGTATTCATTATTTTGTATTTTAGGGTGGAAGGGAGGTGCTCGGGAGGACTGTTGTCCTCAGAGGTTCAAGTGGGAGCTTGAACATAGGAAGTTGTAGCTTCCATCTGGTTGCAGCCAGAGAAACCAGGGTGGCAGGGTGGTGCTAGGGAGAACAAGTGTTCTCTGTTATACAGGTTGGAGCCTGTGTAATTGGAAGTTGGTGCTTCCATCCAGTTGGTGTTGGAACATTTAGGAAGTTGGTGCTTCCATCCAGTTGGTGCTGGAATATTCAGGGAGTTGGTGCTTCCTTCTAGTGGGTACTAGAGAAACTAGAGAGTTGGTGCTCTCAAACAAGTTGCAGCTTGTAAAACAGAGGTAGCAGCCTCACATTGAGTTGGTGTTCAATTGTAAATGATGTACAGAACTGAAAAAGACTGCCTATCATTTCGAAGAAGAAGAGGTTTTCTCCTTTTATGGGTTTCCTCGTGAAAATCTGTCTCTGTGTGTACTTTATGTGTGACTGATGGTCTTTACTTTTACTGTCCATATGTTGTATATTGTTCATGATCACTTGAAGGAAGATTAATAATATTTAAAAGGTATAAAATTGTTTAAGCTCATAAACAACTGATTCACCCTCCCCCCCCTCTCAGTTGTTTTAGTATTTCCAACAGAGGATTAGAGACACTGTGACACAGATGGCCACTACGCTCATGGCCTGCAAAATGTTGCTAAAGTGTCTCAAGGAAGAAGTCCCTATTGGGGTCGTCGCAGTTGCAGCGCAGTGTGCAAATGGTATGTCACTTAGTTGGGATCCTTACCTGTTAAACTTATTCATGGAGGACTGCAAAGGCATGCAGGACCTCCACATAGAGTTCCACTACTCGTGGCTACTCATGTTGATCGTGCTAATGGGGTGGAGAGAACCCACATACTCATACTTTTGTAGCCGAATAGGTCATTGTCGCACAACCCGATACACGTCATTGGCGAGAAACTCTAACCCCAAGCACAAAAGCACAAACATGAGTACCTTTGCTAGGTACTTCGCAGAGATCCAAGAGAGTATCGCCAACACTTGTTGAATAAATCCATAGGTAGTCGTGAAATTCATGGACGTCGCCAAATTCAAGGCGTCCAAGCACAACATGTGGATCTAGGCGCGTAGGGATCCAGGAAAGGAGTGGCTCCAAACGAGATAGTGTGTCACGGAGGATGACGTAGAGATGGATATGAGGGATTGGCCCGATGACTGGAAGATCCTAGTCTTATATCAAGAAGTACCTCAGGGCACAAAGGTGGATGCAGGGCAAGCCAATACACCTGTCGGAGATAAAATTGCACCCAAGAAGATGAAACCAACACAGAAGCCAGTGCAGCAAAAGAAGGGGGATGCAGGAAAGAAGGACGTGTAGGAAGAAAAGAAGGATACGCAGGTGGGAAAGGAGGACATTACCTCGCAAAAAAAAGACCAAAGATCGAGGGTTATGGGAACATAGGGAACCCCCTCAGCATCCACCCCCCAGTGTTAGGGACCTAACCCCTCACGTAGGTAGAATAATATATTTTCATGTAATAAAGGTCAATATTAATAAGGCCTAGAAATAAAGAAAAATAAGTCAAATGTAAGAATACCTAATAGAAGATTCCGCTTCTAAAAGGATCTTCCTCTAGATTGTTCTTTTGGATAGACATTTTTAGTATAAATAGGAGTAGAGGGTATGAGAAGTTTTGTATCGTATATTATTGTAATAGATCTATGCTCTGCTGGAGGTTTCCCCCTCAAAGAGGCAAGTGAACATTACTCTCAATAATCAAAGTGGTCTTTCTGGTGTTATTCTGGTATTATTATGGTATTAGTGTGGTATAATTATGGTTATATCATTGTTTATCTTCCATTTCTAGCCAATTATTTATATTATGCATACTATTTTATATTTGGAATATTACAAGTGGTATTACAGCACCTTCCTCGACAAAAAAATGTGGGTTAAATGTTTTTCAAGGTAGAGATGTATTCTGGCATCTTTAAGCTACATAGATTTGTCGTTACGCACATAAATTCGTGGTTGGGGATTCATACACGCAGGAAATACAAGTGGTACTTAAGCGCACATCTATTGGCCACCCTTGTAACCCCTGTTGGTACCCCTTCGAGTGGTAGCGCATCAAACATCACCTGTATACGGATCAGCCTAGATCTCCTGAAGCCCTCCATTGATAAATCGATCATCCACCTGATTGTTATCGAGCCATCGAGAATGACACTCGGGAATACACTCTCTAGTACCTGGGTAGTCGGGTAGTACAGCTAAGGGCACGGTCTATCCTCCTTAGTTGGTTCCCTGAGATATTGGGCCGAGTACTACTGTTGGACACCACACATATATCAGAGAGTTATATCACATGGAAAACCCTTTTCTATAGAACCCATGAATACCATAACCCTTGGGATGGAAATAAAAATAGAACAAACAAGATCTATTGTCGAGCCACTGAAATTATTACACATTTCTTCCTGTTAAGCATTTGGGCAATTCGTCACTGCAACATTCTTCAGATCAAAGTATAACTCCGCAGGAGTTAAAAAAAATAAAGTTTGGATCTTGTTTGCACCATTATTTGAGACCTATCCCATTGGATTCCTCTCTTTTCCCTTATCCCAGTCATACCTCTCATTTTTCAGCAAATTGTTTTCTCGTGGACCTGACCCCCTTCCAACACCCTTATTTGGGCTTTACCCCATTAATTCCACTCTTTCCCTGATCGTTGTGATACACTTAACCCATAACTCATTTTCTATGTGGTCCTACTTGCCCCTTTTCGTGTTCCCTCTTCATAATGGCCCACACCCGTAGCCAAGACTAGGAAGATCGCTTCAATTCCTTGCACTCTAATTTCACAAAAACCCAACAAGAAGTGAGACAGCTCAATGCCAATGTTTCCACTGTCAATAAAAACATGCATTCCTCCATCGATTCCAAAATAGAGGACCTCAAACAAGATCTCAAACAAGACCTCAATACCCAGCTTGAATCCTTCAATACCCAGTTTGTCTCCTTCACTACGATGATATGCGCCAAGCTGCATATCCCTGCAGATCTTCCCTCATCTGACCCACCTTTGCAAACTGAAGGTGAAACTTCCTCTCATTCCTAGAATTTTCAGCCCCATCACTTTCAGCATGACCTACGCCTTCTGCATGTGGATGTGACCAAATTTGATGGCTCAGATCCCACTAGTTGGATAACTCAAATGGAACATTATTTCTCTTTGTATGGAATTACAGATGCTTTGGCCAAACTCCGATATGGTGTTCTCCGTCTAGATCAAGAACATTGGCAATGGTGACAATGGAGAAAAAATTCTCCCCAAGGGCATGTGGCTTGGACACACTTTGTGGCAAAGATTTATGAACGCTTTGACACTGACACCAACCATTTAGGTCGTTTGACAAAGTTGAAACAATCTGGCATAGTGGAAGACTTTGTAGTCGCTTTTGAGCGATTGAATTTCCATACAGAGGGCATGTCTAATCCTTTTTTTCGAGAATGTTTTATCAGTGGCCTCAAAGATGAGATTTGTGCCCATTTCCTCATGGCTCAGCGTCAGATTTGGGTGGACGCTACTAAAATAGCTAAAGAAGCACAACATGTCTCTTCTCAAAACTGAAAACCCTCATTTATTCCTCGCACTAAACCAGTCACTCCCACTACTCCTTCTACTCCACTAAAGGTCCAAAAATTGACCAGGGCATAAATGGTTGAACGCCAACTCAAAGGCCTTTGTTATAATTGTGATGACAAATATTTTCTTGGGCACAATTATAAGGAACAAAAGATTTTTATGGACATCTCGGAGGATTTTTCAGAAGACGATGTTGAGGCTCCCCTTGTGGTCGTGTCACCTGAACCCACTAACATGACCCCTCCCTCAAACCCTCCTGAAGTAGAACCGGTCATTTCCCTAAATGCTCTCACGGGCTTATCTGCTCCCCAAACCCTCAAGCTAATTGGTTACATTAAGCATAGGAAGGTTATCATTCTTGTTGATAGTGGAAGCACCCATAATTTTATTCATCATCGCATTTCCCAAGAAACTAATTGTTATATATGTGTCGTCAATAATTTTCAAATCATGATTCACAATGCCAGGTCCATGAAATGTGGAGGGCATTGTGAAAATGTGTCTCCAAATTGGTCAATACCACATGAAATATCATATATTTTTTATCGACATGGGCGGTTGTGACATTGTGTTGGGTGCAGAATGGATAAGGACTTTGGGTCCCATTCTCATGGATTTTAAGGAATTAACCATGCAATTTGACCAGGAGGGCCAAGAATGTAAGTTTCAAGACATCACAGTCAGTTCCCCGGAGATCATCAGTTCTGATCGCATGGAAAATATGCTCAAAAAAAATCATTCTGTCATTATTGCACAACTCCATGCCATTCAAGCCACTGAGACACCCTTTGTGTTGTTGGACCTCCAATCCATCCTCTCTAAACATCAAGTGGTTTTTTCCACTCATCAGTGACTCCCTCCTTCCCGTGTTGTTCATGATAATTCTCTTCCCCTTGTCCCCAGAATCCTTCCTCCCAATATCCATCCCTATCATCATCCATTTTCCCAAAAAAATGAAATTGAGAAAATTGTTCAAGAATTGCTCAACGCGGGTGTTATCCTCCCTAGTACGAGCCCCTACTCTTCTTCTGTAATCATGATCCTTAAGAAATAATATTATTGGCACATGTGTCATGAATTCCATGCCCTCAACAAACTCACCATTAAATGTAAATTTCTCATTCCTGACATTGATGACCTCTTGGATGAATTGAGTGGCACCCAGTTCTTAACTAAACTTAATCTTCATTCTATCTGCCACCAGATACGTATGGACAAGGCAAAGATTCCTAAGACTACATTTATAATTCATGAGAGCCGCTATGAGTTTTTAGTCATGCCCTTTGGCTTGTGTAATGCTCCCTCCACTTTCCAAAGCCTCGTGAATCATGTCTTTCTTCTTTTTCTCCGTCATTTTTTCTTAGTTTTCTTTGATGATATCCTCATCTATAGTAAAACCTAGAGAACCCATCTTGTTCATGTGGATTGATTTCTCCATCTACTCTCTCAACACCAACTTTTCCTCAAACAATCTAAATGTGATTTTGGTGCCTTGAAAGTTGATTACTTAGGTCATCTTCTTGGCAAGGCCGGTGTCAGGCTGGATCCTAAAAAAATTGAAGCTATGCAAGATTGGCCTCACCCAAAGACTCTCAAAATCTTGTGTGGATTTATGGATTTAATAGGTTATTATCGTAATTTTGTTAAGAATTATGGAAATATTTCTCACTACTCTCCTTAAAAAGAATTATTTCACTTGGACTCCAATAGCTGCTCAGGCTTTTCAAACCTTGAAGATGGTCATGTGCACCACTTCAGTCCTTGCCCTTCCTGATTTCACAAAAAACTTTTTGCTGGAATGTGATGCTTCCAGGAAAAGAATTGGAGCAGTCCTTATGCAAGAGGGTTAGCCTTTGAATTTTACCAACAAAGAACTGTCAGCGCGAAATTTGGGCAAATCAATCTATGAAAAGGAAATGTTGGCTATTATGCATGTCGTCGATCTTTGACACCCTTATCTATTGGGGAACGCTTCCAAATTAAGGCATATCACCAAAGTTTCAAGTATTTTATGGAATGTCTTTCCTCCCCAAAGCAAAAAAAATGGGTGACTAAGCTCTTTGGATATGATTATGAGATCATTTACAAGAAAGGCAAAGACAATGTGGTTGTTGATGCACTTTCCAGAAAATATGAAGATGAAGGGTCCCTTTTTTCTCTCTCCTTCATTGTACCAGATTGGCTCCAAATTTTCGCTAGGAATGGCTACACGATTCCAAAAGTTTGCATCTTAAACAAAAATTGCAGGCCAATTCTCCAGTTTCCCCAGGGTACTCTTGGCTCAATGATGAGCTTCAATACAAAAGTCGTTTGTATATAAGTAAACAGTAAAAAATTAAATTCACGGTACTTTTTGAGCTTCATGCTACACCCACAGCTGGGCACTCAGGGTTTACCAAAACCTATTACTGAGTCAAACGTTCTTTTTTCTGAGATAGTATGAAACAGGACGTTCGCAATTTTGTGGAAGAATGTGATGTTTGTCAACGCAACAAGGGCTAAACAATCAAAGTTCATGGCACACTACAACCGCTTTCGATTCCACCTACTATTTGAAGGGATATCTCTATGGATTTTATTGTAGGCTTACCTGAATCATGCAATAAATCAATCATCATGGTGGTAGTTGATCGGCTTTCCAAGTATGTTCATTTATGTGCTCTTCAACACCCATTTATAGCCTCCACTGTGGCTCAATTTTTCATGGATCAGGTCTTCAAGCTTCATGGCATGCTGCATTCTATTGTTTCTGATTGCGACCCAACTTTCACCAACAATTTTTGGCAAGAATTGTTCAACCTACAAGGAACCCAATTGTATCTCAGCACAACTTATCATCCCCAAACTGATGGTCAAACTGAAGTTGTCAACAAGTGTTTGGAAACATGTTTGAGGTTTTTTGCATCGAAAAGGCAAAATCAGTGGGCTCAATGGTTACCACTAGTTGAATCGTGGTACAACACTTCATACCATACAACTAACCGCATGACTCCTTTTGAAGCGGTATATGGACAAACACCACCTTCAGTTCTCTCATATTTTCCAAGTGTCTCGAAAGTCCAAGAGGTTGACCAAACGCTTACAATTCGAGAGGTTATTCTCCGTACCCTCAAAGAGAATTTGTTCATGGCCCAGAATCGCATGAAGCAACAAGAAGATCAAGGTCTCTCTAAACGTCAATTTGCAGAAGGGGATCAGGTGTTTCTTCGACTAAAACCTTATAAGCAAAATTCCCTCAAGGCTGACCATTGTCAGAAACTGGTGCCCAAATTTTATGGTCTTTATAATGTTCTCAAGCATGTGGGACAGGTGGCCTATCAGTTAGTTTTTTTCAAGTCATTCTAAGATCCATCATGTTTTTCATGTTTTCTGATTAAAGAAGGTGATTGGGACTAAGTGCCAAACTCAAACCAACCTTCTTGAGTTGGACGAAGAAGACTCCATTTGGCTACTGTTATCGCACAGTTTGTAGGAAGGGTTTAGGTTAGCTTGAGTCAAGGCTTCAAACTGGCGTAACAAGAGCTTCCCCACCCACTATCACCTCGATGGGGAGCTCTTTCTATTTAGGATGGCTAGTCCAAGGGAGACGTCCCTAGTAATCTGGGTTTCTAAAAGGGCTAAAGGGCTAATGGTCAAGATAAGGATTCCCTTTCACACATTACTACCAAGAAGGAGATAGTCAAAGAAGATATTCCACTGATAAGGGCACCTGTTTGCGAGACAAGACAAATAAAACTAAAATGTACTGCAGTGGTTAGTACTTCAAATATAAATGACTATCTTCAACATATATATGAGCATTAATAGATGTAATTATTGACGAAGTCAATGATTGCTAAACAAAGACAAATGACTCACTTCTTCAATAAATACATAAGAGATATGGGCATTCAATGTACACAATTGATCCTTGTTATTTCACAATGCAAATCTGCTCATACATATATATAGTTGTTGCGTCACAATGCAGAATTAGGGTGACGTCAGCTCTAATAATAGGTCAAAATTGAAAGACACTGAGTGGAACGTTTTCTCAAATAAGCTTACAAATGTGATTAATGACTCAAAGTCTATTAAAGATGGTGATAAAGGTCACAACGTTTTATTCCAAAACAAGAGATCAAACAAGTGTGACGTCACCTATAATGTTGATGTTTAAAGGTTAGGGTTAGCTAGCCAAGAGGTAGACGTTTTGACTAAATCAACCAATGAAAGTACTCAAATCCTCTATGGCTACAAAGAGATGACTAGGCCACAATTTTTAGTCCAAGCAAAGATTTAATTAGGGCAAGACGTCATCATCAAGCTAGGGTTAGTCTAGACGCTAGGTTAGTTTAGGGTTTCAAATTAAAGAGTTTTGAAAGAGAGTTTAAGCGCAAACAAGCTCAAAATTATACTTCTAGACTAGTGCCTTGGGTTAATGGAGTCAAATGGAGAGAAGCTAATGGCTTGGAGAAATTCAAACCTAAGGACAAGAGGATTAGGTCTAATGGTGTTGCTATGGAAGGGCCACTAGATCAAAACCCTAAGAAGAGAAGACTTAATTAGGTGTAGCTAAGGCTAGGCCTAAGGCTCCTATTTCTTTCCTTAAGACTCTTTTGGCAAAACGGCTAGCTTATAAACACAAATCTATGGCTGAAAAGTGTTG
>ML799437.1:331510-348665 GCA_009831015.1 Picea engelmannii | reverse complement strand
CTTTGATCGGAGGTGTTCGATGAGGGAATCCTTGAGCGCGCAGCCAAAGTCGTCAGCTCCTGCGATGATCTTGAGAGGCTTCTTGGCGTCGGTGCTTCCCATTTTCCTGGACCGCGAATGAGTGTTTCAGAGCTTGGAAATGCAATGAACGGATTGAGGGTCGTGTCGAATTTAGAGGGAGAAGCTTCTGCAACCAGGTGCATGCACCTGGACTTGGTATTGTGCCGCACCCACGTGATTTGGATATGTGGAGTTTGTAACCTCTTTGGGTTGCCACAGTGTATAGCTAATCATAATGTACTATCAACAGCGAACGATTTAGATCTTTTCCATCGACAGATTCTTCACAATGGGAAGGGGTTCAATTTTTAATCGGAGTCTTCTTATATCCTTTTTCCTGAGTTAGTTTTCTTTCGTAGAATGGGGTAAAAGTTGTACATTTATGGAATTATAGATAAATGTAATTAAAAATATATGATTTTATTAAAAGTAGTTTTGATAATGATTTTAATGGATATTATTTTTATTAAGATTGATATTTTTTTTTAATAAAGTAAAATCTAAAATTTTGTTTGATTGGTTATAGTTTCTTCTGGATATAATAAAATAAGTTTGTTTTTTTCCAATAAAAAATTCTCACCAATTAAAATAGATCATTCATACAATAAATTGATAATGCCTAAAGTGAAATATATACTTTAATAATGTTGGTAATTCTAACCACCACCATATCAAATACTAGAAGAGATTTAATGAAGAAATGGACTCAGTCAATCTCATCTCCCAAGTGTAATAAAAAAGTATGTCTTTTGGAGCCTGGAGTGCTTTCTTGGATAGATCATCGGCTTTTATATTAAATTCCCGGAAGAAGTGATGGAATTGGATTCCCTGGAAATATGTTGTCACAATCTCAATTCTTTTTTTCTAGCCTTCAATGTCAATAACTTGAAGCTTCCCTTTGTGTTTTAACCAATCTATCACGACTTTGGAATCCCCCAATATATGAATCCTTTGAATGCTCCACTGCTTTGCAAGGAAAAGGGTCGCACACACACCCAAAAGTTCGGCCTTTGTATTGGTCCCTGTCCCGCAATTTAAAAACCACCTGTGCATTGTAGAATCGGGATGTTTAAATACTCCTCCAGCCCCACAAAAATCACCTCCTGTGGAGGAAGCTCCATCAAAACAGGCCACCGTGTATCCTTCCAAAGGAGTAATATTGAGCAGGATTTTGTAATCTTTAATTTATGGCAAGATAGGTGGCTTTTTTGCGCTCCCGAGATCAATATAACCACTGCCCCGAATGATGGTCTTTTGTCTTCAAATATTGCCTTGTTCCTCTCCAACCATATATACCAGCAAGTGTATGCCACCAACTTATTTGAAACCGCTTTATCCTGTGATCACTCCTCAATGCTTTCTGACAATGTGGATCCTAACCACCCTTTTCTGAGTTTTAAAAGCCCTGTTAATCTGGACCAGACTTCTTGAGTGAAACTGCAATTGAGAAACAGGTGGTTTATGTCTTCAATACCATTTTTGCATAAAATACACCAACCTGGACCTTCTTGGCCCCTCTTTTGGATGTTTTCCCAAGTCAAAATCCTGTTTGTAGCTGCCAGCCAAAGGAATAGCTTTATTTTTAGCTGAACTTTCCATTTCCACAAATTTGCCTTCCATCCCTGCTCCCTCTTGTGATCATGTGTAGATATGAGTGCATCGTAAGTATTTTTAACACTAATCCTCATGGACGCATCACCCCCTGTCCACATAAGAGTCTCCATATGATCGGATAGAGTAACCCCGGCTCCTTGAAGTTCTGAAATGTAGTCTTCCCACTTTATGGCACTTGCACTTGAGAGCTTTAGATCCTCGATATTTAACCATTGTTCCCTCGGTGAAAAAGACACACAATCTTTGACTGCTTGTGCTAAAAAAATTGTTCTCTGTTGAGTTAGTTGTGTGATAAGATCCTCCAAGAGAACTGCCTTTTCTCCCAAACCCAAGATCCTATCTCTACCAATCAATATTTGTTGACCGGTACCCGAGCACCAACTGAGCTGATGCGTAAGAATATGTGCGGATTGTATCAGATTTGACCGCATCTTTGATGTTGTAGTTGTTCTATGGTTTTCCATACAGAACCAGTTGATGACTGAACAGTTTGATAAATACTTGTCCAATATAACCCTATTCCAGATACCCTGTTGTGTTAAAACTCTCCATAAAGTGTTTGTGTTTAATGCCAGATTGAAACGACTGAGATTGTGCAGCCCCCATCCACCGAAAAGCTTTGGTCTAGATAATAAGTCCCAGCCACATAGATGGTAGTGTTGAGAGTCATCATGGTCGTTCCAAAGGAAATGAAACATCAACTTATTAATCCTGTTGAGAACTGAATGCGGGATTGCCTCCATAGACATCCAGTAAAATCGTTGTCCTTCAAGGACCAATTTGATAAGGAAAAATCTATCCCCCAAGGAGAGCCAACAATAACACCACGAACTAATATTTTTTGTAACCTTGTTCACTAACCAGTCCCAGTCGGCTACTTTTGGAGCTCCTGCGTTCAAGTAATATCCCAAGTAGTGAAATGTAACACTCTGTTTCCCCCAGTCTGTAAAAATAACTATACTGGCCAAGAACTATGGCAGACTCAAAGAGGTGAATGTGTGATTTTGAATGGACCTTAGTATAGAAGGTCGACGAATGTAAATAATGTTGCAGGATTGTTGGGAGGGGGATGTGCTGAAAAGAGACCACGATGGCTGATGAAAGGTGGTGGAAGGCACCTGGAATGGTGGCGTTAACTTCCACCGAAACAAATATCATATTTGGTCTTCACTAGCCCGAAGATCAAGAGCGGCTCGTTGGCCCCGAAATGAATTACTCGCCAGGTTGGTAGGTGAAGAGGCTCCTCATGAGTTAATGAGGGATGGGGGTGAACCGCCCATCTGTGGAAGCCTTAGACCTGACCATCGCGGGGAAGTTTGTGCTACACGCAACCTCACTGGAAAAGAAAAGGCAGGAAAGGGGTGTGTGGAAGAGAGGCAGTCGCGACAAAGATCGCAAGTGGGGAGAAATCAGAAAGACTCTGGAAAAATATACAGAGTGATTGATAAGCAGAGAAGAAGGAGAGTAACCTTCGTTCTTGACTTCTGATGAATAGAGACTCAGTCTCACAGCATCGTGGTCTAAGCTCAGGGGTGGCTAGTGGTAAATCCATTCGGAATAGCTGAGCCTACAGTTGGGTGGAAACGAGCACCCCTCTCAGCAGTTGCATCAAACCTGGTGTTTTCCTAATAAGTGTTATATCTCGTATCTTGAAATTAATATTTTGACATGTATGCTCATGGTTTGTGCAAATTATGAATGGTTTCAGTATAAGACTGTTTGTATGGTGTTTTGATCAGAAATAGTGGTTGTATGCTTATATTGGAAAGACCACCTCTGGCTTACGTNTATATATAGAACGGATTCAGTTTTCAAGGTTGTTCTCGGGAAATTTATTCCCTTATCTGTCTCAAGTACTTCCCCGGATAGATCTTCCCACAGGGACACCCTCTTTGAAATTTTATCCAAGGATTTGTTGGAGGATTTTATGGTGTAAGTCTCAAAACCCTGCCTGAGAGAGAATGGTCTCTTTTGACTTCGACATTTTGATGTTTCGGCATCTGGAATATCCAAGGGCAAGTTCCCTTGTACTCGCAAGTCCCGAAATCCCGACTTGCGAAATCTCGATGAAATAAGACGAGCAGGTTTAAGAGTTGGTATTTCAGAGTTTTGGTACCCAGAATGCCTGAGGGCGAGTTCCTTTGTACTCTCAAGTCCCGAAATCCTGACATGCGAAATCCAGAAATGACAGCGTGTAGCTAAATCCTGATATTTCGGTGTTTCGGCATCCAGAATATCCAAGGGCGGGTTCCCTTGTACTCGCAAGTCCCGAAATCCCGACTTGCGAAATCCCGAAAAGATAGAGTGTGGAGAAGTTATTATATTTTGGTATTTCGGCACCCGGGGTACCTAAGTGAGGGCCCCTTGTATTCACCAGTCTCGAAAACCCGACCCGTGAAATCCTGATGGAGGAAACCCTGAAATTGTGGAGCATGTTTGGAGTTTGGTATTTCGTAGTTTCGACCCCCGGGAAACCCAGGTGCGAGACCTCCTGTCGTCGCATATCCTGAAAACCCGGTTTGCAAATTCCCAAAATTGCTTAGCACATATAAATTTGACATTTCAGTGTTTTAGTACCTGGAATACCCAAGGGCGAGTTCCCTTGCACTCGCAAGTCCCGAAATCCTAACTTGTGAAATTCCGAAATGGCTTAACGTGTATAGATTCGGCGTTCCGGTGTTTCGATACCCGAAATACCCAAGGGCAAGTTCCCTTGCACTCGCAAGTCCCGAAATCCCGACTTGCGAAATCCCGAAATAGTATAGTGTAATTAGAGTTCGGTGTTTCGAAGTTTCGGCTCTCGGGAAACCCAAGTGAGAAACCCTCCTATCCTCGCATATCGCAAAATCCCGATAGGCAAAATCTTGAAATGGATTAGCACACATGGTTTTGGTGTTTCGACGTTTCGGTACCCGGGATCTCCAAAGGTCAGTTTTCCTCGTGTTCGCTAGACACGAAATTTCGATGGATGAAACCCCAAAATGAGTTTGGCGGATATAGGGTCTTCGGTGTTTCGGCACCTGGGAAACCGAAGGGTAGGAGTCCCTCGCCCTCTTATATCATGAAAACCTGGTATGTGAAACCCTGAAAAGTGGAGTGCCAGGCTTCAATCTGAGGCATTATTAATTGTGACGAACTGTTGGTTCCCTTCAGATTTCGGCACCTCGAAAGTCAGGGAACTGAGGATACATGCTTCGTGATTTCCCGAATCATGAAAGCTGGGAGCACCTCTTCGGTAAGGCATGTGGTCATCACCGATGATCATATGGGTACGGATAAGGGATGGTAGCGTCTGCAACAAGCCCCATAGGAATTTAGGGATTCTGTTCCTCAGAGAAGAGAAGGAAAAGCCAAAAAATTTTAGTCTCCCGTAGTGGGTGTGTTACAAATTGGTATCAGAGCATGATTACAACACTTGGCCTGCTTGGGCTCATGAACGAGTTGCACAGGAGCTCCGTTCAAAACACTCCTAAAAGGAGTAACCCCCTATCTTAACCTTCTTAATCAAAAGTCGAAGTTAAGAATGAAAACTCCTATTGTGTGTGTGCATGTGAAAAATATGAATTATGTACTGGTTATAAATGAATATAAATATTGACTAACAACCAACATTTTTCTTTTGCACACAAAGCGGAAGATCAACTACAGAAAATTGCAAATGTAGAGAATTGTGACTCACCATGAAGTGGGGGAAGGCTCCCACAATAGAGACAAAGAGTCTGACGAAAGGAGAGCGGTAGGGACCCCTCCAGATCTTTCTGAGACTGTTAGGAGCCTCATGGTCAAATTACAGAGCTGCAAAGATGACAACGAAAGGATGATAAAAGAGCAAGAGAAGCAAACGAAAATTAATGTAGTTTTACTACAAAGCTTATCTGACATACAAAGGCAAGTGCAACATGAAACTGAGACACAGAAACGTGGACATGTCAGTGGCCACACTAAGAGGAGCACCTCGAGAAAGGTCCACCCCAGAGATAAGGGACAAGCGTCAGAGGATTCTTCTGGAAAGGAAACTGGCGACTCAGAGGGATCTTCTAGCAGCAGAACTAGTTCTCATTCCCGAAGAAAACGAAAGAAGCAAAAACTTTCCAAAGGTCATAATCTCGAAGAGTTCAAGAAGGCCAAACCACCCTCCTTCGACAGTGAAATAAAGAAGGGAGAGAAAGCAGAGGCCTGGATGCTTGGACTAAAGAAGTACTTCAGAGTCCATGACTTCTCAGAAAACTTGAAGGCCTGAGTAGCCACCTTCAACTTGAATGGAAAGGCTTCCATTTGGTGGGAAGACCTTAAGAATGTAAAAGGGATTCACAAAGAAGACATGTCTTGGGAGCAGTTTGAGAAATACTTCAGGAAGAAGTATCTGTCGGAAAAATACTTCGACGAAAAGACTAAAGAATTCTATGAACTTAAGCTGGGGAAACTCACCATAGAGGAATATGTCAATATATTCCTCGAGTTTCTAAGGTATGTACCCTACATAAAAGAAGAAAAGGCAAAGGTGCAACGATTCATTAGTGGACTACCTAAGGACTATCAGAACAGGATTGAATTTGACGAACCAAAGACCCTAGAAGATATTATCTGAAAGGCAAGATATTGTTATGAACAGCTTGGGCGTCAGACAGGACCTCATAAAGACTGGAAGTAAAAGAATAGTTTGGGATTCCATAGAAAGGGGTTTAAATCCCCAATATGTAAAAAGAACTCAAGGATGAGCTTCCCAGCCCGAAGTGTACACCAACAGAACTTTCCCTCCTTGAGCGGAAATAAACTTCTGGATCTGCCCCAGTAAAGACTTATAACCCAAAGAGAGAACCTTTGCAATGTTGGGGTTGTGGAGAAGAACATCTACTGAGGGACTGCCCGCACCGACAACAGAACAGCCGAAGAATTTACAACGTTCAAGAAGCTACCACCATCAATGACGTGGCCAGGAGTGTGCCGCAAATTTATGCAGCCTTGGATAATAACCAAGCTGACCACCAAGCTTCAGTGGTGGAAATCGAAGGTATGATCACCAACCATCTAGTGTCTATTCTGATTGACCCTGGTTCAAATTTGAGTTATATAGCCCCTAAGACTGTTGATAAGTGTAAACTACAACCACATAAACCTACCAAGCCATGGTTGGTACAGTTAGCCACTGGCACCAAAAGAAGGGCAGCAGAGGTCATACCAGCCTATCATTTAATGTTGGGTGAATTCCCCACCCAAGCAACCCTTAACATATTACCCCTGGGATCGTATGATCTGTTGATTGGTATGGACTGGCTAGCCGCCCATAAAGCTAGATTGGACTGTTACCATAAAACCTTAGAATGTGTAAGTAAAGAAGGAAAAAGGATAACCCTTCAAGGGATTCGAAAACCTGTCTCGGTGAGACAAATATCAGCTCTACAAATGAGAAGGTATTGCCGAAAAGGATGTCCCCTATATGGAATACAGGTGTTGAAAACAATTGAAGGCGACAAACCAAGCCTTGAAGACCACCCTAAGCTGAGAGAATACAGAGATGTATTTCCGAAAGAGGTATTGGGCCTACCTCCGAGAAGGGACATCGACTTCTCAATAGAACTTGCACCAGGAGTAGTGCCAGTGTCTAGGACACCCTACAGGATGAGCACACCTGAGCTAGTTGAACTTAAATTACAATTGAAAGAAATGATGGACAAAGGATATATCCATCCCAGCATGTCTCCATGGGGAGCACCAGTCCTATTTGTGAAAAAGAAAGACGGTACCCTCCGACTGTGTATAGATTATAGACAACTCAATAAGGTAACCATAAAGAATAAGTACCCCTTACCTAGGATCGATGACTTGTTCGATCAATTGGGGGTGCCTCTATCTTCTCGAAGATTGACTTGAGATCTGGATACCATCAAGTTCGAATCAAGGGCGAAGACATCCACAAAACTGCCTTCAGGATGAGATATGCTCACTACGAGTTTGTGGTAGTACCATTTAGATTGACCAATGCCCCTGCCACTTTTATGTGCTTAATGAATAATGTGCTCAGCAAATTCCTAGACAAATTTGTGTTGTTTTTTATTGACGACATACTAATTTACTTCAAGAATAGAGAGGAACATGAGGAACACCTTAGGCTTGTGCTTCAAGTGCTAAGAGAACATCAACTCTATGCCAAATTTAGCAAGTGCGACTTCTTCCAGAAGCAAATACATTACTTGGGTCATGTCCTATCCGAAGAAGGGGTAGCAGTAGACCCTGATAAGATCAAGTCTATCACGGAATGGCCTACCCCAAAAGATGTTTCAAATATCAGATCCTTTATGGGATTAGCAGGATACTATAGGAGATTTATAAAAGGATTCTCAAAAATTGGTTGTCCAATCACTGCCCTCCAGAAAAAAGGGGACAAAATTTACATGGACACAAAAATGTGAAGAAAGATTTCAAACCCTGAAACATCTATTGACCCATGCACGTATACTGAAGATCGTCGATCCCAAAGATGACTTCCTCGTGTGCACATATGCTTGTAAGGAAGGGCTCGGAGGAGTCCTTATGCAGGGAGGAAGTGTGGTCTGCTATGAATCCCAAAAATTGAATGACCACGAAGTCAACTATGTGATCCATGTTCTAGAGTTGGTTGTCATAGTGCACGCCTTGAAAATGTGGAGGCATTACCTCCTAGGATGAAAATTTGTACTTATGACAGACCACTGTGGATTGCGATATCTGTTTGACCAACCAAAGCTCAATTTCAGACAAGCTAGGTGGATGGCCCTCCTCAACGAATTTGATTTTGAAATTAAACATATTAAAGGAAAAGAAAATAGGGTGGCCAATGCCCTTAGCAGAAGTATGAAAACAATTCACCTGGCAGCGGTGAGCACCTATAAGATGGATGTCAAGGAAAGAGTCAGAAATGCATAAGAAACAGATCCCTTCGTCCAGACCGTGACCTCGTACCTGCAACAAGAGCCCACTAGGATAAAGTATGGAGACTACCAGATGATGGAAGGAGGTTTGCTTACTTACCGAAGCAGATTGTACATTCCAAATTGTGACGACTTGAAGAGGTTCATACCGGATGAACTACATAAAAGACCCTATACTAGTCATCCGGGATACCAGAAGATGATCACGGCCACCAGGAAACAATTCTACTGGCCTGGGTTGAAGAAAGACATAGCCGAGTACCTAGCCAAATGCATAGAATGCCAATAGGTAAAAGCAGAACACCGACACCCAACAGGATTATTACAACCTCTACCAATCCCAGAATGGAAATGGGAAACCATCTCCATGGATTTCATCACTGGATTACCAACCTCGACCAAACAAAATGATGCCATCATGGTAGTGGTGGATAAATTGAGCAATTCCACTCATTTTATCCCCGTCAAGTCAACTTGCAAGGAAATAGACATCGCCAACATATTCATGAAGGAGATATTTAGACTGCATGGTATGCCGAAAGAGATTGTGTCTGACAGAGACACGAATTTTACTTCCAACTTTTGGAAATCACTGATGGCTAGTTTGGAGACCAAGTTACTATTTAGCACAACGTATCACCCTCAAACCGATGGATAGACAAAAAGGGTGAATCAAATATTAGAAGACATGCTCAGGATGCATGTAATGCATCAACCCAAAAGGTGGGAAGACTACCTGCCACTAGTGGAATTCGCCTACAACAACGACTACCAAGAATCCCCGAGGATGAGTCCTTTCGAAGTCCTCTATGGTAGGCCGTGCAACACTCCTGTCAGTTGGAGTAATCCCATAAACATAATTTCTTTTGGACCCGACATGTTGAAAGAAATGGAACAACAAGTGACTCAGATAAAACAAAACCTGAAGGTCGCTCAAAACCGACAGAAAAGTTATGTCGACCAAAAGAGAACTCCAAGAGAGTTCAAAACGGGAGACCATGTATATCTCAAAGTTAGGCCCAAAAAGAGTTCCCTAAAAATGGGAGCTTGTGCCAAGTTGGCACCTCGGTATTGTGGACCCTTTGAGGTTCTAGACAGAGTGGGACCTGTAGCTTATAGGCTAGCACTTCCTCCCACAGTAAAAGCACATGATGTTTTCCATGTTTCATTATTGAAGAAATATGTACATGATTCTAATCATATAATTGACTGGTATGTGATCCAGGTGGAACTGGAGGGAGAATTCCTACCAGAACCTCAATGCATATTGGACAGAAAGGAAACCCCACTCCAGAACTGAACCATTGCACAGGTCAAGGTGCAGTGGAGACATTTTGGCCCAAATGAGGCTACATGGGAAATGGAGGATGCCATGAAACATGCATACCCAATTTTGTTTACCTCTGTACATACATGTCATATTGATAGATAGAACATCAAGGACGATGTTCCTTTAAGAGGGAGGGAATTGTAACACCCTGTTTTCCCCAGTCTGTAAAAATAACTATACTGGCCAAGAACTATGGCAGACTCAAAGAGGTGAATGTGTGATTTTGAATGGACCTTAGTATAGAAGGTCAACGAATGTAAATAATGTTATGAATGTATGTTGTAAGACTGTTGGGAGGGGGATGTGTTGAAAGAGACCACGATGGCTGATGAAAGGTGGTGGAAGGAACCTAGAATGGTGGCGTTAACTTCCACTAAAACAAATACAGCATTTGGTCTTCACTGGCCCGAAGATCAAGAGCGGCTCGCTGGCCCCGAAATGAATTACTCGCCAGGTTGGTAGGTGAAGAGGCTCCTCATGAGTTAATGAGGGATGGGGGTGAACAACCCATCTGTGGAAGCCTCATACTTGACCACCGCGGGGAAGTTGGTGCCACATGCAACCTCGCCGGAAAAGAAAAGGCAAGAAAGGGGTGTGTGGAAGAGAGGCAATCACGATAGAGATCGCAAGCAGGGAGAAATCGGAAAGACTCTGGAAAAATATACAGAGTGATTGATAAGCAGAGAAGAAGGAGAGTAACCTTCGTTCTCGACTTCTGATGAATAGAGACTCGGTCTCACAGCATCGTGGTCTAAGCTCAGGGGTGGCTAGTGGTAAATCCATTCGGAATAGTTGAGCCTATGGTTGGGTGGAAACGAGCACCCCTCTCAGCAGTTGCATCAAACCCGGTGTTTTCCTAATAAGTGTTATATCTCGTATCTTGAAATTAATATTTTGACATGTATGCTCATGGTTTTTGCAAATTATGAATGGTTTCAGTATAAGACTATTTGTATGGTGTTTTGATCATAAATAGTGGTTGTATGCTTATATTGGAAAGACCACCTTTGGCTTACGTAAAAATATACATACATACATACATACATATATATATATATATATATATATATATATATATATATATATATTTATTTATTTATGTAAGCCAGAGGTGGTCTTTCCAAATGGATTCAGTTTTCAAGGTTGTTCTCGGGAAATTTATTCCCTTATTTGTCTCAAGTATATATATATATATGTATATTTTTACGTAAGCTAGAGGTGGTCTTTCCAAACGGATTCAGTTTTCAAGGCTGTTCTCGGGAAATTTATTCCCTTATTTGTCTCAAGTACTTCCCCGGATAGATCTTCCCACAGGGACACCCTCTTTGAAAGTTTATCCAAGGATCAACTGGAGGATTTTATGACGTAAGTCTCGAAACCCTGCACGAGAGAGAATGGTCTCTTTTGACTTCTACATTTTGGTGTTTCGGCATCCGGAATATCCAAGGGTGAGTTCCCTTATACTCGTAAGTCTTGAAATCTCGACTTGTGAAATCCTGATGGAAGAAACCTCGAAATAAGACGAGCAGGTTTAAGAGTTGGTATTTCGGAGTTTCGGTACCCAAAACACTCGAGGGCAAGTTCCTTTGTACTCGCAAGTCCCGAAATCCCGACATGAGAAATCCCGAAATGACAACATGTAGCTAAATCCCAATATTTCGGTGTTTCGGCATTCGGAATATCCAAGAGTGGGTTCCCTTGTACTCGCAAGTCCCGAAATCCCGACTTGCGAAATCCCGAAAAGATAGAGTGTGGAGAAGTTATTATATTTTTGTATTTCGGCACCCGGGGTACCTAAGTGCGGGCCCATGTATTCGCCAGTCTCGAAAACCCGACCCGTGAAATCCCGATGGAGGAAACCCCAAAATAGTGGAGCATGTTTGGAGTTTGGTATTTTGGAGTTTTTTCCCCCGGGAAACCCAGGTGCGAGACCTCCTGTCGTCGCATATCCCAAAAACCTGGTTTGCGAATTCTCGAAATTGCTTAGCACATATAAATTCAGTGTTTCGGTACCCGGAATACCCAAGGGCGAGTTCCCTTGCACTCGCAAGTCCCGAAATCCCGAAATGGCTTAGCGCATATAGATTCGGCGTTCCGGTGTTTCGATACCCGGAATACCTAAGGGCGAGTTCCCTTGCACTCGTAAGTCCCAAAATCTCGACTTGTGAAATCCCGAAATAGTATAGTGTAATTAGAGTTCGGTGTTTCAGAGTTTCAGCTCCCGGGAAACCCAAGTGCGAAACCCTCCTGTCCTCGCATATTGCGAAATCCCGATAGGTGAAATCTCGAAATGGATTAGCACACATGGTTTTGGTGTTTCAACGTTTCGGTACCCAGGATCTCCAAAGGTCAATTTTCCTCATGTTCGCTAGACATGAAATTTCGATCGATGAAACCTCGAAATGAGTTTGGCGGATATAGGGTCTTCGATGTTTTGACACCCGGGAAACCGAAGGGTAGGAGTCCCTCGCCCTCTTATACCGCGAAAACCCGGTATGCGAAACCCTGAAAAGTCAAGTGCTAGGCTTCAATCCGAGGCATTATTAATTGTGACGAACTGTTGGTTCCCTTCGGGTTTCGGCGCCTCGAAAGTCAGGGAACCGAGAATACAAGCTTTGCAATTTCCCGAATCGCGAAAGCCGGGAGCACCTCTCCATTAAGGCCTGTGGTCATTGTCGATGATCATATGGATACGGATAAGGAATGGTAGGGTCTACAATAAGCCCCATAGGAATTCGGGGATTCTGTTCCTCGGAGAAGAGAAGGAAAAGCCGAAAATTTTTAGTCTCCCGTAGTGGGTGTGTTACACGAAATCCCATGGAAACATTGCTGAAAATAAAAGGCATGATTACCTTGAAGGGAGCAAGTTCAGTTTCAGTGAGTCCTTCAAAGTGGACTGTTATCTTTATTGAATTGATCAATAGGCCCGATGCCTTACAAAAAAGATTGATAATGTATATTATATCCTACCACTCTTGGAGATTTGCCTTTGACATAATCAGTACATCGTCCACAAATAGCAAGTGGAGAATTTTTAATAGTCTTGATACCTTAATACCGATGAGGGCGCCTTCAAAGAGTCTATGTTTTAATAAAATATTGAGCCCTTCCATGACTAATATAAAGAGAAGGGGCGATAACGGGCACCCTTGGCGCAAGCCCCTACCACTCCTGAAGAATTTTGTTGCCTCGCCATTAATAAGAATTGTGAAGGATGAGGATGTAACACATCCCATTATCCACTCTGTCACTTGAAGCCCAAATCCCACTTTAAGGAGAGTCAATCTTAAGTGCCCCCAATCAATGTAATCATATGCCTTTCTTAAATCTAGTTTCAAGATAAGTGATTTGATTTTTTTCTTTTTTATGTTGTGTATACTCTCGTGTGTTGTGCCTATAGCATCTTGGATCCTTCTTCCTTGAAGGAAACCCAACTGCTATGTAGAGAGAGCTCTTGATAAAAAATGATTGATGCGGTTTGTGATGATTTTGGATATCAGTTTGTAGCATAGGTTACATAATGATATCGGGTGGTAGTATTCAAAGGAAGAAGGACTGTTTTTCTTAGGAATACGTGTAAGGAATGTTGAATTTAGACAACCAGAAACAACTCCCAGTCTTCTTGATTCTTCCACCATTGCCATAAGTTCGTCACCAATAAGATAAAAAAAGAACGTGAAAAACTCCGTAGTCCAGCCATCCGAGCCTGGACTCTTTTCCTTTTTAAAATGATGAAGAACGACCTTTATTTCCTCCAGGGTGATCAGGTTATATAATCCCTCTTATTCCTCCAAACTAAGTAACTGTGGAAACATATCCAAAATCTTGCATTGTTCAGGAGTGTTTTGAACTAAAGGCGCCGAATAGAAATCTTTGAAATATTGAACTGCTTCTTGTTTGATGAGGTTTTGATCAATGATTTTTTCACCATTTAAACCATTTATTTCCCAAATGTGCTTCCGGTTTCTACTTTGACTAGCAAATTTATGAAAAAATCTCATGTTATTATCCCCACTTTCTAACCAAGTGGCCCTGCTACGAAGCCTCCATTGTTCCTCAATCCCCAGTAGAACTGCATTCCTTTCATATTCCAGAAACCTGAGTGTATCATAATCAACAAAATTACTTGAGTCTCCAACCAATTTTAATGTTGTCGCTTTTATATCTGCTTCCAGCTTCAATAATCTTCTTTTGTCTTTATCCACTTTCTCTTTATACCATAATTTTGTCTGAACTTTTAATACTTTTAGCTTCCAGAATAATCTTTGTTGGCTACCCCCTTCCGAAAGGAAAATATGATCCTGCCAAATTTTATGAACAAGTGTGGCGAAGTTGGCCTCCTTGAGCCATTGAGCATTGAGTTTGAAAGGGTAGGCCTTATACACCAATAGAATTTCCAGTTGTAGAAGGATTTCCGCATGGTCTGAAATATATGGGTACTCAACCCAAGACCTATGCACACAACATTTGATAACAACTCTTCAAAAACCAAACACCTGTCCAATATCCTAGCCATTGCATTAGATCCTACTCGCCCATTTCACCAGGTGGGTACCAGTTTCGGCAGTTGTATATCAATCAAACTTTTAGAGGTGAAGATATCATTATAATAATGGTCAAAAGATCATGACCCTGCAATTCCTCCCCAAACCTCTGACGAAGATAGGATAATATTTAAATCACCAGCGACTATTAAGTTTTTTTATCCAAAAGACTGTTATCTTTAACTGAGCTCCATAAAAGTTTCTTGTCTGTGCAGGGACCATAGACATCGAGCATGGCCAATTCCTTTTGTGTTCTATTACACCTTCCTGTTATCAAAATACCACCTATAGTTAGGAATGCTTCCAGGTTAAAAGGTCTAGGGTCCCAAGAAGCAATCAATCCTCCCGAATTCCCCAAGGATATTACTACACATGAAGCCCAAGTAGGACGAAAAACTTGCAAAAAATCCCGAGCTCTCTGAGCATTAACCAATGTTTCCTGTAAAAAAATAATTTCAGGCCAAGTCTATTCCAAAAGACGCCAGAAAGAGGCTTTTTTGAGGGAGCCCCCAACCCCTCTTATGTTCAGTGATAGTAATAACATTATTTAGAGCGAACCAAGGATTTCAATGCTCTAAGCGGCCCAATTTCAAAATAAGAAGGATGAGAGTCACCAGGTCTAACAAAATCTGCCAATTTTTTATGGTGGTTGTGCGTCTTTATAAGGGAGAGTTCAATCCCCAATCCTCGAGACCATGCAAATTCTTTTTTGTTTTCCACAGCATGAACTCACACAGATGACTCCCCCAAATCATAATTAGGTTCAATGATAGCTTTCCCCATGAAAGTAGGTAGCTTTATGGACGAATTTTTGTCCTTGATAAAAGGAATCAGGGAATCCAACACTTCTCTAAGGGAAGAATCCACCTCCTCTGATTCTCTAGAGCCAGGTTCAATCATAGAGCCAGTCAAATCCCTCTGAGACTAAGACTGAGTTAGAGATATCGATTATTTGTTATAGGAAGGAAGAAAATCTTGAGAGGGTTGTGTATCAGCAGATTCAGAAAGAAACAAAGCATTAAAGTGGGTCCCCAAAGTCTCCTGTGACCTATGGTTTCATAAAGGAGAGGAAATGATTAGTAAGGGAAGAGAATTTGGAGAGACTTGAGGAAGAATTTTCAAAGGTGTGGAAAGGTTATCGTGTCCAGTTGTCCTTTTTTCTAGGGGAGGAGACTTTTCCCTAACCCTTTGGGTCCCTACAACCCTAGGCGGAGGTTCACAGGTCAATGGGTCTTCCTCTTGGTTTCCAGAGATAGAAGAAGTAGAAGATAGCAACCAACTAGAGTTGTCTATTGTGTTTCTCTCCCAAAGTAATAATGTAGAAAACAAGGAAGGACAATAATATTTTAACTTACCCGAGAGAGAAGGTGGGGTCTTCGTCTAGCTTGATAACTTTGTAGCATAGTGAATCTCCTTGGCGCCAAAGGAGTCCACTTCTGTCATATAATCAGGTGGATCTTTCTGGATACATGTATCTTCTGAAGACTCTTCATCACCATTCCCATCGCAATCGTGTCTCAAATGACTATTGCACCGACATCTATTGCATCTAAATGGTAGTCCAAGGTAGTCTAGATTTTGTGAATAGTGGCGGCCTCTCCACTCAATGTCTAGTACCTCAGGTAGTTCGCCATGGATGTCCATCTCCACAACAACCTTACCAACTTTTCTGCAAGGGTTTACCAAATTCTGTGAATCAATCATAATGAACTTTCCCAAGGGCTCACCAATCACACAAAGCGCTCCTTCATTCCAAAGAAATAGAGGTAACCCTGGCAATAAAACCCAAATATGGCAAAATTGAAAGTGTTCGGTTAATGGGTTAAAAGCCACCCTCCAACGTTTTAGCATAATGCTACTCCTTCCTATGATCTAGAACTTACTCAACAATAACTCCACATCCTCTGGGGTTTTGCAAATGATGCCCAACCACCCTTTTGTCAAATATAGTATCTCCGACAAATAACCCAGCAAAGGAAGCCAGTTTGTTTCAAACTAGGACTGTAAAGGATCCTTTTGAAGGTATGTGTAAGCGATTCTTCCTACCAGTCCACACATGGCTAGCCTCAAAGTATCCTCCAACCCAACATCATCCCCCAATACTATTTTACGAACCTTTCGATTAGCCTTCTAGACTTTTCTCCTAAGACCAGTCTTATAAGGTGAGAAGTATGTTGATCGCAAGTAATCTGATGATTCCCCACCTCTTTTCTCTGAAAAAGTGTTGAGCAAGGTTTGTGAACCTTCAGTCGTCTGAGGAAAGCTCAGCTGGACAGGAGGGAAAAAAACAAGAAAAGGATGATGGTTCTCGGGCAGTGAAGTAGTTAAGTCAGGAGGGGGAGTTAAGGTCGTCACGTGTGGGTCCCGTACCATAACAGTAGTTGAAGGCAGGTGAAGTAAGGAGCCCACCGAGCCCCCCATAGTATCCATCCTCTCAAAGAGGCCCACCTGACTCCAAGTGGCCTCATCCTCTGGGCTCATTAGTGCCTTGACGTTTTTTGCTAAGTTAACAAAGCAAGATAGACATCATTCAAGCATGAAAGTTTATCTACTTAACATAGTTTTCTTTATTAAATAATAATAGTAGTCAACTTGCATCTACCCATTAAATATCATTATAAATGGTGTGATTTTTTTAAAATAATAATTATGAATCAAATAATAATGATAAGTCAACCTACAAGCACAACACTGGCAAA
>ML799437.1:285629-311119 GCA_009831015.1 Picea engelmannii | reverse complement strand
ATGGTAGGGTTCACACTGAATGAAAAATGCACAGAGTGAAAACGATAGGGTTTCAATAGCTTGAATGCTCGACGAGACCGGAAATAACTCCATGCGTGCAAAGGTGGTGGGATTACCATCGCCACGCATTACATTAATGACCTGTATAGAGCTGTTAAAACCATAATCATTTAAAACAAACGTATCGACCAACAAATAGGTGAATCATCATCTCTACGTGCCATTCATCCAAGTCAGAACCAACACCTCATGTGATAATTATGCACCAAGTGTTAAGTTTAATCAAACACAGTACCCAACATTAACTATCGATCTATCGTGCCAATTCCATCATTTGAAACCAATGTTAATTCATTCAAGCCAATACATAGTTTGAAACTATTATCGTTCCATGTGGTATCAAACTCCCAAACAATGTATCGAGGGTTCAAAGTATAAAATCGAACAAAACCAAAGGCTGATCAAAGTGCTTTTTGCAAAGCTTAAACCATCGCCATTTTATATGAAGCCAAACTCATGATATTGCCAATGTGTTTTAGCATAATAAAAGTGTGAAAACATTAACCAACGAGCATATGAGAATGATAAGTTAAGAGTTCAAAACAATATTAATCATGTCAAAAACATAACTCATAACTTAATATCTATCAAAGGAATCAAGTTGCGCAATTAAAGTGAATGGATATGGTTTGAAGAAACTTGTGCAAAGATCAATAAAAGACGACGACAGTCAAAGCAACGAAAGAGGTGTTTTCACACTTGCAGTTGTGAAAACTGAATCGGAATCAAATTGTAATCGTCGCAAAAGCACAATGCGACAATGATTTGTCGTAATACCACAAGGGGTGTAGGCAGCTTTTTGAGAGCAATAAAAAAAAATTGGGTTGGCTGCCAACAGAATGGAATTTAAAATCCAAAATCTTATGGCTTAGATAAGGGGACAAAAACACATCTTTATTTAACAATCAAGCTAAAGCTCGCAGACAACGTAACAATGTCAAAAGCATTAATCAAGAAAACAGGAAAAAACCTGAGAACTTTGAAGAGATTAAAGAGGCAATTAAAAGTCACTTTAAGGTCTTATATTCAGATGAAAATCATCCAAATCCATCCTCCATTCAAATAATGTTGGAAAACATTCCCTTTGTCATCATAGAAGAATAAAATAAAACCATGCTTCAGGATATTGATGAAGAATAAATAAAAAATGCAATATGGAGTCTAGGGAAAGACAAGGCCCCATGCCCTTATGGTTTTTCTATTCACTTTTACAGGATCTTCTAGAACACACTATAAAAAGATCTCAAAAGGATGCTCATTTATTCCCTATGAAATAAAAAATTTGGAGGAGGCACTAATTCCACCTTTCTTACCCCCATTCCAAAAGAAACAAATTCGTCCTCTTTCTCCAGGTTCTGTCACATTTCTCTTGTAATTTTGCTTATTAAATTCTAACAAAAAATATTGCAAATAGGTTGAAACAAGTCGTTGGTAGGATAATCTCAAATAATCAAGGTGGATTCATCCAAAAGAGGTAGATTGTTGACAACCTAATCCTGCTACAAGAAGCAATTCACTCGAGCTAATCAAGTGAAGAAAAATGTATGATCATTAAAATGGATATGGCTAATGCTTTTGACAGAGTCTAACACTCTTTTCTCTTTGATGTAATGAGAAGATTCAAATTCAATCAAGACTTTATCAGTTGGGTCCAAGCTTGCATCGGTTCCCCCTATATTTCTCCCCTCATCAATGGTCACCCTTCTTCTTTATTCAAAATAAAGAGAGGTTTAAGACAAGGTTTCCTACTTTCCCCTCTTTTATATATCCTAATATTAGAGTATTTGAGCATCAGAATGAGGAAAAGATGACTAGATAGAACGTTGATGGACTCAAAGGTATCAACATTGTGGAAATGATTAAAATTGACCATGTCTCTCATTCAATCCAAGCCGACATGGACTCCAAGGAATAAAAAATTAATTAATGTGTGGATTGAAAATATCATGGGAAAGCCACCTCTTGGGACTCATGGTGAACTTTTCTCAGTCAAACAAAGGATTTCTCTCTAAGGTTGCTCTAACCTTGTAGATTTATCTAAAAGGACAGAATAGGTATTTGTAAAGGATGGAGAAAATTTCACTTCGCATAAAATCTTAAAGAGGTAGCAGACTTTTTGTATACTCATTTAGCTAGTTGTGCTCCTCTTAATCTATCTTCTCGTGATGAATGAGGTTGGGGAAGAAAAATATATAAAATAAAGGAAGGATACCAATCATTAGTAATGGATCTCCCAATTCCCCTCAAAGATGAGATTTGGAGAAGAATATGGGTGGGATATTCTCTCCCAAAAGTGAATGTCTTCTACTGGGTAATGGTTCATGGAAAACTCTTGATCGATGGCAATATTCAAAAAAGAGGTTTTTAGGGACCATCAAGATGAGTATTATGTTGTCAACAGAGTGAAACAATTAATCATCTTTTCTAGAATGTAAATTTGCAGCACATGTATGGAATCTCACTCTTAAGGATCTTATAGAGCGTACCTCTCTCCCTCAATCCTGGCATGATATGTTTCTAAAATGGCACAAGAACTATTCGGGGACCTTTTATAGGAAGAAGACTTTTAAAAGAGTATGGATTGTTATCCCTAAATTCATTTGCTGGGAAATTTGGCTTGCCAGAAACAAAGCCATATTTCAACAACAAACCATTTCCTCGCTTAGAGTCTCCAATATGACTTGTAGTCTAGTGGAATAAACTATTTCAATGACAAGGATCAAAGGCTCAACTTTAGAAAATCTAGATACATAAGATTGATCCTAGCTCTCTAAAATCCTCCATTTCATACTTGTCTCTCAACCTAAGGTCACCTCTCCCTCTGAAGTAAAGGATTGGTGATTAAGATTAAGTAAAGAATAGTTTCTTCTTTGGAAGCAAAACTAGGACGTCACATGCTATTTTTTATGGAGCTTCAAAGAGAAATCCAGGGGTAACATGAGTTGGGGGGGGGGGTGTCTTTATGACATTGATGGATTAGAGAGGTTCTCTTTCTCTTGGGGATTGGGGCAAGATTCAAATAACCATTCTAAATCCCTATCTATTTTCATGGGACTTCGATTAGCTAGCTAGGAACAAATCAAGTTCTTGGTAGTTATGGGAGATTCAGAGATAGTTATCAAATATATCAGGGAACATCAAATCAAATCACTAGAAAAGAGAGAAGAAAAACATTTATGTCTTCAAGAGTTGGGAAAATTTGATGACATAGAATTTTTTCACATTTTAAGAGGTAACAAAGGTAGAGCAGATAAATTGACAAAGAATGCCACTCACTTAAGGCAAGTGATGATGTCTTCTAGCTTTGGTGAAAGTTTTCTTTATCCCCCTAATCTCTTGGTTAATGATTTTGTTAAATTGTTTCCAATTTGGGTTTATTCTAAAACCCTTCCTTATTATGAATTTTTTAGTGACAATTGTCTTATTCATCTCCCTTTTAATGCTAGGAGTCCCTCGATCCCTCAACCATCAATGCTCATATGCTTGATATCCCTTCAGTCTAACCCCTCATACTACCATATTGAAGCAAAGGATAAGGAAATTCAAGTCACACTCTGGACTCTAGTTGCTCAGGGAGAGGAGCTAGGGAATTTGAGACAAGAAAATTAAGTGGTGAAGCATTGTCTTGCAGGTCAAATTCCACAGAACTCTATAGGTTCCAACTTTGCAACAATGTCAAAATCAATGCAACAAGTCCCAATGAAATCATGATACTAACGATCTGGGTCGGGTGACTTTAGACTTAAAAATGTAGTTTTCCATAAGCCCTTATATATTGCAAATTTCAGTTTATGCAAGGCACTTTTGTAAGGCAGTATACCTCCAAGTTCTTTAGGATTATTAAGGTTCTTCGGGTTGTCCCTTCCCTCCCTTGGAAGGTAGACAATATAATTTTGAATTTTTGTCAGCAGGATTTGGATAAACTGTTGTAATCTTTTGATGTCTTTCTTTGCAACAATGCTTTATATAATACTCAATTACTCGTCAATGTAAAAAAATACTTTTTAAATAAAATTGTAAATTTAAATATTGAGTTTTCATCATTTAAATATTTGTTTTTTAAGGTGACTGAGTAGAACTATATATCAAAGATTTTTTGTTGATTTGGGAATGATTTTAGTAGAGCTAAATTGTTGTTTGATTATCATATTTTAAATTTAATTAATTAAAAAAAAATAAGTTTAGTGAAAGTGATAAAAAATTAAATATTTAAAATGAATTTATGTTAGTTTATTTTTAATTTATCGATGTATTTTACTTTATAAAACATGAAAATGGATAAAAAAAAATATTCATTTTAAACTTATTGATGATGATGATGATGATTAACGTCCACTAAGACCAAATTGGTTTATCATACCTTAAGAGGGTAAGTGATTACTTGTGATTCTTTAAAATTTTGTTTCTGTGCTCGAAAAGCATTAAGAGAAGTTTTCCAAGATCACCATAGCGTTGTTGAGTTAAGAGGTTAGGAAGGTTGGTAGTGTGACAACTATTTTGAAAATGAGATCTAATCTGGGTATATGTTGGACAATATAAGAGAAAGTGCTCTTCATCTTCAACCTTCTTAGTGTCACAAATGTGACACTCTTTCATCCCATGGCATTTTAGGAATTGACTAACACCCAGTTTCACTATGGACCTCGTGAGAATTTATTCTTATCTATGATGAAAATGGATATTATTTTATTGTTATATGCTTTTTTATTATTGTATATTTTTATGTATTCCTTTTATTATATTTAATTTTCTTTTCACTTTTGTATTTAATAATAATAAAAAAATGTCTCTTCATTTATTTATTTTTAATTTTTCAAAGTTTTTTTTATCTTTTTTGTAAGTGAGTGTGAGTTCCTGTATTACTGAAAGAGGTTATGAAACAAAAAAGGGGGAATCCATTGATCTGCTAAAAAGGAAACCAGATCATGGATTCTGGAGTTGTGTTGCCTAAGATAGCAGGGGGTGGGGCTGCATCGCCACCATGGGAAACCAACCCAGTCCTCCGAAATCTAGTTTGAAAAACTAAACAAAAACATATACATAAAAGACATAATCATAAAAAGGGGTTGTGCCTACACTAAACACTTCGTGACCAGGGGATGAACCGACGCTAGTCCAGGATGATGGGATGTCTTTCGTCTCCATCCTTTCTTGCCTCGTTCTCCTTCATCTGGACCACCGTGCACATCTTTCTGATACAAGTTGGTGTTCTTCTCTCGTCTACTGGCGTGATGTCCATGGGTGGACATAGCGTAGGTAAAGGTGGAATTGGCCTGCCATTCGTTCCATTTTCTCCTTCTGGCTCCTCTAGTCTTCCTCTAGTCATTTTGCACTGGCCTCTAGGTTGCTGAGGCGATTCAGGATTTCTGTGAGCACCTTTTTGTGGTCCCTGATAGCCTCCCTGTTGGTCTCTTTCCAGCCAACACTCATCTTTCCTATCAACATCTTTGTTCGCCAGGCTTCCTCCATCGTTTTGTGGTAGAGGGTTGTTCTGGGTTGTATGGCCCCTGGGTCTCTTATCCCATCTTACCCTTGGCTTCTCTGGCTGATTGCTCCATCCTTGCAATCCTCTGGGAGATTTTCAGAGGTTCTTTCCCTTGGGGGCCTCTCTTACTATGGGTTTTCTTCATTCGTACCATCTCATCTTGTTTGTGGTGGTTTTTGCCTTGGGTTCTTCTCCTGTTCCTATTCGCCCCTTCCTTGTATTTAATATGGCCTTTGTAATTGCTTCTCTCCGGTCTATGGCTATTCCTAGTGTTTCTTCTCTTATGGGATTTCCCTGGCTATGGGCTCGTCATGAAAATCATGGGTTGCCCGTAAAGGTGTACCTTCTGGTTCTTTTTCACTATCTCAGTATGTGTGCTCTTGGGAGCCCTGCCGTAATCCCTGCGCCAATCCTTTGCTTTGCACATTGTGCAAATTTCAGTACCACTCCACGTATCTGTACTTGGGTGAGGTGTACCCATACTTGACCATAGGAACTCCTTTTGTCCTTCGTCCTTTGCTGCCTGCTGATTATCTTCTCTGCTTTCCCACGAACAATCCCTATACTTCTTCCTATTGACAGGACCGTGGTGTTGTACCTCCTTTTGTTGTGTGACCTGGGTCTGCATTGTAACTCATGTTTGAGTGATGGGATATCGGATTCTGTCTAGTTCCTACATGCCCTTTCGTTATCCTTACGCTTCCTTCCTCGATGTGGTCGTCCGTACTTTGGCTTTCGTCACAGTCTTTTGCCGCTAGTTGGATGTAGTCTGTTCTGAACTGACCATTCAAGATGTTTCTCTAGATAGCATCAAGTTCGGTGTCCTTCCTTGTCGACCCCCTCGTTAGCGATTCTGTCTGCCAGTCCATTTGTTGACCTACATACCCAAAAAAATTCCACTGTGATCCCTGTCTACAAGTGCTCCTGAATTTTTTGCATGGAATGTGTCAAGCGCCAGTGCCTCTAAATTTTGCCATTTTGGAGTCTCTTTACTGTGTTGATAACCAGCATGGAATCTCCTTCCACTATGGCATTTGTCATCCTTTCGTAGCTTAGAATCTTGAGGCCGATCTCCAGGGATCCGAATTCTACGACGTTGTTAGTTGAGTTTCCCAGACTCCCAACGTACAACCGAATTATATTTCCCTCACTGTTCCTGATTACTCCTCCCAATCCTATTCGTCCTAGGTTACCTTTTGACACCTTGTCAAAATTCATCTTGAGGGATCCTACTGGTGGTGGTTTCCAGTTGCGCTCACCTAATTGGAGTTGCGGTAGCCGTCTTACTTGATTGGGGTTGCATCCGTCTTTCAGGTGGAAGGCTTCTAGGATTCGTAAGTCCTGGTCTATGAGTTGTGATCTTCCTATCTGGAAATTGTGGCTCTGCACCGTTTCTCTTGTCATGGAGATTATTGTTTCCTTGATCTTCCCTTTCGGCCAGCTTTCGTTCCCAAAGATGAGTCGGTTCCTTTCCTTCCATATTGCTCATATGATCATTCTCGGAATTAGGGTCCTCTAGATTTGGCTTCCTCCCTTAGGAGAAATAGGTATTGAATGCAGTCTAGTTGCTCTATTAGTACATTGTCTACTCCCTGCCTTTTCCATTGCTCCAGTATGTTTGGGAGATCTATCCCTTCCCTTTCCACAAGGTCTTTGAGATTAGGATCTTCTGTACCTACTTCGCTTGGGGTCATTTCCACATCTCCCTCTACTTCCTGCATGGGGGTGTTGTCGTCTTTGGTTTCTCCCTCCATCGGGGTTGCGCTACTCCCCTATACCTTCTTGTTACTTGGTTGATCGGTGGGCTTGTTTTTTGCTTTCTCTCTGGCTTCTTGAGCTTTTGCCAATTCCTTTTCACCTTCTGCCCCTTTATTGGTTTTGTCCCATCCTTCTGTTCTATTCCAGGTCTCCTAGTTATTTCATGTTGGGGTTTTACTCTGCTTTTTGTTTTCTCTGCTTCTGGGTTCGGTTTTATAAATCCATCCTCATCCTGCTATGGTTTGGGGCTTTCCACTTCCTATTTTTTATTAAGAGGGAATTCTTTGATAAGGTTTCCATGTTCATGATATCTTCTGCCTCTGAAGGGGATCTATTCGTAATCTATGTTTTGGATCCATTCCTCATCCCTAAATTCCAGACTTATGGCTTCTGGGAGTGCTCCCGACACATCCATCTCTATGCAGATTCTTGTGTAAGATGTGTATCTCCCTTTTAGGGTGGCTTCTGAGGTCTTCACATATTTGCCCAGTTTGTTTCCTATTGCTTCGAATGTAGAGGGAAACCAATAGTCTAATGGTAAGGAATAAAATCTCAACTAGACCGACACCTTTTTGAAAGTCTCTTTTTTTGGGGAGAAATTTTCCTTCCATGGCCGCATTTACAGTCCTGTGGAAATAAGCCCCCCCTCAAAGACTCTATCCCTGTCTTCCAAGTTCATGAATACTATTGTAAAGAAGCCTTTTGAGCCCAGGTGGAGCTCCAATTCTCCACTTGGCTTCCAGTGATATTTAATCCAGTTGCGCAATGTTCTTTCTGTGGGCCACAAACCCATAAACTTGCAGATTAGTGCATGCATCTTCATCTGGTCCCTGTAGAGTTGCATTTGCAGATCCTCCAGTATCACCTTGGGTATCATTGTTGTTTTGGGTTTACACGGGTTGCACCCTTCTGTCCTATTTGTCTTCGTTATGTCTTGCGCCTCACCCTGAGTTTCTCTGGCTTCTTCCCCCATGCACTCGCTTTTGCCTTGGTTCCTTTCCTGACCTTTTTCTGGGTCTGATCCTGAGGTGCCTGTCATTGGTGCCTTGAAACCTATGCCTCTCGGCCCTTTCCCCTTGTCCACCACTACCTGTTTGTATGAGGGGGTTCCCTTACACCCTGTCCACCACTACCTGTTTGTATGAGGGGGTTTCCTTACACACCNGCCAAACCCTAGCTTGCAATGGCTTCAAACCTTAGCGAGACACCCAAATGTTACTTGAAGAACTCATATCAAAATCTTTTTTTTATCTTAATTTAATATAATACTTTATTTTATTTTATTATTCATTTAGGATTTTTTTCATTAATTTATTTGAGTATTGATTTATTAATATTAATAAAATTATTTTATTTTATCATATCATTTTAATTTAAAATATACATTTAAGTTATATTAAATTGTAAATATATATAATTTATGTCTGAATCCAATTAATATGGAATATAATTTAAAAAAATAAAAAAATTAAACACATATCTTGTACAAATATATCTCATCCACCATTCCTTTATTTCACCACTCTCTAAAGTCTTTTATTTCACTATCTTGTAAATTTTCAATAAAGATAGGGATGTGTTAACTGATTCACTTAAGTTTAATTTMTGGAAAGATAARAGTAAAAGTAAATGGCTTTAATTGATTCAATTCTTCCATAAAATGAATAAAAATTCAAGGCTAATATGTCACGAATAAGTTCTAAGTAGGGGATTTGAAATCAAGGATAAATTCTAAGTAGGGATTTAAAATCAAGGATAAGTTAGGATAAGTTTTAAGTAGGGATTTGAAATCAAGAATAAGTTCTAAGTGAATGTTCCACGCTAATATGTCGCTAATATGTCACGAATAAGTTCTAAGTACGGATTTGAAATTAATGATAAATTCTCAATAGGGATTTGAAATAAAGGATAAGTTCTAAGTGAAAAGAGAAATAAAATCAAGGATAAGTTCTAAGTAGGGATTTCAAATCAAGGATAAGTTTTAAGTAAATACATTGGGAGGTTAGTTCATCCATTGACATTTAATTTTGTTATAGTGTTAATTTCCACCATTGAAGTATTGATGACTTTATTGGCCTTGTCCTTATCTCACTTGTAGGCATCTTTTCTCCATACCTTT
The DNA here is from genome assembly GCA_009831015.1 of Picea engelmannii. Lineage (NCBI taxonomy): Eukaryota > Viridiplantae > Streptophyta > Pinopsida > Pinales > Pinaceae > Picea > Picea engelmannii. Next base: position 301,697 of record ML799437.1, on the reverse strand, counting down.
TTTGGATCATTTAAATAACATTTTTTTGGAACTTGTATGCACCCTAACAGTTATGCAGCACACATATATGTGGGTTGCCCAAAGGAAAGTCGTGTACATGTCATTAAATGTTCAACAAAATATTTTTATACATAATTGCAAGTTGAGTTACGGGTTTGGTTAGTTAACTAACTCCGTTTATCCATACTCAATCCTCTCTAACTGACCGGAGACGACTTAAATAGAGCATGAATCCAAGGAGAAAGGTAATGAATGAATACATAAGAAAGTAAACTAATATTGGTTGAAACCCGCCAAGTCCGCAAGCCCCTGAATCTCCCTTGCTCTTGTGGTCCTTAGACTTGGAAACCCGTATTTTCAGTGATTCCTGTACACTGCCTTATCAGATTAAGAAACTTGCCTTAGTTTTCTTTGAGTCTGTCAGTGTATCAAAGTTAGAGGTCTAACATGTTTTTAGAAGCTTGGGTGGAGGGACATATGGTCCTTTCAATGGAGCAATGTCGCGACAGAGCAAGTAATAGCCTTACCTTCATACTGTTGATTTGAATATAAAGATGATCATTCCTTTGATATATTGGGTTCTTAATGCTTAATTCATAGTTGTTGAATGCATGTTGTTTAGAACACTAATTGCAGTGAATATTTACATATTTGATCAAAATGACTAGTTAGTTATAAGTATTGATGTGTTGGTTTTGTCACTTGGGTGAGCAAAATAACAACACTTGCGTGCCTAGTTGGGCCTGCTAGACAAGATAGAAGTTCGTGAGTGGGTTAAACAAGCCAAACACATGTAATAAACAAAGAAACAAACTAAAACAACTAAGAAATAAAAGTTAGAATGCATGAGAAACTTAGAACCATAAACAATCAACCAATGACCAAGATAATGCTACCAATGGATAACTATATTAGTAGGCAAAACACCTTAGAGAAAAATGAGGACTTGTGAGTCCCCTCTTCCTCCTTGGGAGGGCTCTTGAGTTCCCTAATTGAGATCTCTTCTTACAATTAAAGAAAAATGGCAAATGGTGAAGACAATCAATGCCTATTCCCTCAAGAGATGAGTGGAATGGCCTATTGCAATGATGATTGAATACTCCAAGGAGAAAAGATGATTCTCAAGGGAGAATTGAGGCAGCATAACAATACTATGAAGATCTTGGTTTCTTAGTGCACCCATGGCTCTTATTTATAGCACTTCTTCAAAGAAAAATGTAATTGGTTCTTGGTGTGAACAAGGGGCCTTTTAGATCACCCTTTGTTCCTTGATCAACCCCCTATTCGGATTTCGCTCAAATATGGAGGTCAAATAAGGTTGGGAGCTGGTCCATAAGTGGTTGGGGGGGTGACAAGAACCATAAATGCGTCGTTCACAGGAGTGCGCAGATTTTATCGTACACAGTTTCACATTTGGCGCTCTGAGGGCTTTGTTGGCCCACGCACTTTGCACACGCTTCCTTTGGTGAATTTGCGCATGCTAATTTTTTCCCAATTGTATTTTTTTTCCTTTTGAAATGTATTTAGTGTTGCGGGTGAACTAATTTTTGTTGGCATTGCTGTGTTTCTGTAACCATTTGCATGCAATGTTGTGGACGATATTTTAGTGATAATAGATGCTCCCTGATGTGTGAGGTTAGGAGCATACGTATAGCTGAAATACATCAATGTTTCTTTTACTGAGAGTGCCATTATAATGAAGAGTGTTGATAGGAACTGCAAGAGCGATCCATCGAAGGGAGAGGGGAAATTGTGGGACCCAACCCTTTCTCTAGGGAGAAAAATGAAAATCTGTGTACAAATGAGGCGGGCATGCCCCATGCTCGTGTCATGTAACCAAAATGTGAGATGATAACTGAAGATTTATGTTGGTGTAGATAATTGCAGCGCCTTCCGGGGCGGTTGATAACGAAAGATGACAGTTCTGGATGGTGAACATTCTCTAAAGTGAGGCAAGGACACTTGTAAGAAGTGTCGATGACTCAGAGGCATGGATGGCCTAATGAATTCGGAGGTCTTTGGCTGGTATGAAACAACTGCAATAGTTGCATAGTAATACCCACCATAACATGAGAGTTTGTTGAAGTCAAATGTTATGGGGGTCAACGAAATCAGAGAGCAATGATGATTCTCTATGTGTCATCTGAGGCTCCTCATTTTGAAGGTAATGAGAGTCAAGATACTGTCACCCTTCTGGAAACTATGCTGATATTGACAAAAAGGGATACATGACTTCAAGAAGCAAAGGGCTTCATAAAATCCATTGAGATGAGATCAGGTACTGATAGGTAACATGAACGAAGTCAATATGCGGTGAGACTCAAGACTGCCCTTGGTTGGGGAATTTTGAAGGGGAATTGGGAGCAACCGTAAAGTTGTATATAGTGTCAGGGGGATGACTAGATATGGGGTTAAACTGTGCCAGAGGCTAACAAAGTGGACAAACTCAGAGATCATGGGTATATGGACCTGGGATACTCAGGGTTTATGAATGATGTCAGAATGAAGAGATAAAGAGCATGCCCCAACCAAGGGTGACATGGGTTTATTTGATGGGAAAAGAAGGTAATCAAGGGTGATGACAAAAAACTAAGTAAATGTTAGAAACAAAGGCTTTTTACAATTACCAAAGAAATAAAGAATAATTTGGGATGATTGTACAGATACAGAAACGGGTGCCCCAGTGCAATATGGCTTGGCCTTTGAGGGCACAAGTTGAAAAGAGCACTGGTGGAGGGTGGGGGGCCCATGGGTGGGTTTATGTATGAGGTAAATTAATGGAGGGAAATCTGTAGATGGGAAAACTGACGATGGATGAGATGGAGGGCTAATGATATTGCAGAGGTGCAATCAATAGAACTGAGATGATATGACTTGGGACCCCATTGGGAAAGATAACAATATGATGAGAAGAAGTATGTGGCTTATTCTCAGAAGTGCATGAGACTATCGAGACTCCCATCCCTAGGGGATGAAATCAACATGAGTGTCAAGTTGCTAAGGGGAACTATGAGTGAGACAACTCATGTGGGGGAGAGTGTTACCGGGTGACAGTACCAAAATGTAGCAAAGGTGACGGTACTACAGAGTCGGGTGTAAGGACCCTAAAGTTAAACGTTAGAGGGTGTGACTGGGAGATGTAATTGATTTATAGAGGGAATAATTACATGCCAGTGTCGAACATATACCTGAAGGGCCAACATCATTCTGATGACCAAGTACCTGCACACATAAAAACCAAATACCCAACATGAACAATATCTGATGATAAAGAACATATAACAACTATCTGATAATTTTGAACATGAGCATGCGTACTTGAACGTGACGTGAGAAAAAGGCTCCCCCAGGGCCAAGTTCAGATGATGACTCGGGGAATGTGACTGTGAAGATGGCGGGACCAGGATCTAGTGGCTGAGAACGGATTAGAAAATGGAGGTTTGGGGCTCCTGTAACTCAGTGTGGAAGTTTGGAAAAAGGGGCTACATATGGATGGTGGGCCCACAATGCCACCTCATTTGTACCTGTCTCTATAGTGATTTGATGAGAGAATTTGGAGGAGATTTGGCGATTACAGGAGCTCGAGTTGACCGATCTGGGAGTTGCGAGAGTCAGATTAGTGGTCCCATCCTCTTGCATAGTGCGAATTTTGTAGAATTGAGTTAGGGGTAGTACGGAGGTTCGTACAAGGATAGGGATAGGGTTATTGAACCAGTCTATATGCCCTGAGGGGATAAATCCTTGGTTTCAATTGCGCATATGGAGGTTTGGGTAGAGGGGGAAAAGGCCTCCCGCGAGAGAAAAAGTGCTCTATGATGGAGCGCATTCCATGGGAAATCAGGGGTAGTGAGTTCTTCCAAGATATCTTTGTCGCAATGAAAAATGCGAGAATATAGTGGATCCTCAAAGATGATAGGGGAACTGTCAAAGTGTGATTGTCCTCTAATGGTGAGGATGCAGACGATATATCATGTACATGGTGCGAGGGACCTCTGGACATAAAGTGAATGTCTCGATACTATGGAGAGTGCCTCATTCGCTAGGTATTGATGATGAAATGTATCGAATATCAGTAATGTGAGCCTCGATAGAAGGTGGCCGAGCGGGCTCTGGACGAGACTTTTGGTGTACCACGACTAAGGTTTGGAAAAATTGAGGTAGAGCTTGGAAATGATGAGTATAATGACCATATTTTGAGCATATGGAACAAGCGAATTTGGTTTGCAACCCTTTGTTGCTTGCAGTGGAGGACTCTAGAGTAGTAGCAAATGTACTCGGTGGAGTAGTGAGCAATGTGGTGGCTCTAGGGAGTTGGATTAGATTGTGTAACTTGGGAAGAGTAGGGCATCGATTAGTGGGGTGCCCATCACTTTCGCATAGTGCGCAAGGAGGTTGAACTCGGGGAGGAAATGGAGCATGTTGAGGAAAAATATATGAAATAATCTTTCTCAAGCATTTTTCAGATCTTGCTTGGCTAAGGAAATATAGACGAGAATATCACCCTATGTTTATATCCTCAAAATTTGCTTCCTAATCCACAAGTATTAGTTACAAGGTCTTAGGATGATTTTTTATAATAAAAGATTGCTGTAAAATTCAATATTTTTATATAATTTTCTGAATATAACAGATGCAAACGTAATTGTCGAGACAAAAGAAAAAATACCAAGTCACAATTTAGCATAGATGAGACAGAATAGCAATCGCTTATTTCATTCCAAGAAATCAAAAGAATCGTTCTCTTTACAAAAATCCATGAGGGAGTTTGGACCAAAGTCAAACTTAGATGTCCCTGATGAAAACCATACAAAAGGACTTCTGACAGAAAGTAAAAAACTGAACTTTTAAAAGCTGGATCAACTTGCCATAGATTGTTGCCCACTCGACTCTGCACAATATCCTTTATCAGTTGATAAACAAACAAATCTACACAGACTATCAAAGATATATCAACACCTCTGAAAAACAAGTGTCTGAATGATGTAATTCAACCTTGAATCTTGTTGTATACAATACGACCCCGTTGTCATAAAAGAGAATTAGGATTTTAGTGAATTAAAGAATGAATGAAAACTGAACTATCTCAATAAAAATCAAGAGTAGACCTTAGTATGCTTTCTCCTTCTATTCTCCCCTTTGTTCTTCCTTCTCTTTTTGCCTTTAAGCAATCAAAATTAGTTGAAGTAGTTCAACTACTTCTTTTAGTTAAGTTAACTAAAACTCAACTAACTTTTAGTTTAGGGGAAAAATTAATATAATAATAATAAGGGTCTTTAATAAATAATAACTAGTAGGTGGGACCCCTTGTGACTCCCTTTAGTTTCTTAAAAAAAATAAACACAACTAGTCAATCAATCAAACACATCCCTTGTGGCTCCCATCATCATTCTTGTTATCACTCCAAGAAACTCCTTAGGGTTGTAGGCTAAGAATGCTTGGTAACTTAAGAAATTTAATAATCAAAGTATGTGTGGAACAATGAGATAACTGAAAAGGCTAAGAAAAGGACAACTTGCTATGCATATAAATAAACTAGTGCTTTGAGAAACGAGATATCAATTACAGTAGATAAAAATGTGTGAAGAATACCATTCAAGATAACCTAGTACAAGAGATGTAGGGTCATACAAGACAATAAAGAAACATCTAATTCACATTCATGAGCTATACCAGAAGATAACAGTTCTGAATAACTAAGCTAAACAAAATTAAATAACAGAGTAGTGGAGTATATGAAAAGACTGATATATAATAACCAAAGAAGACTGTGATTTATATAACATAACAAAGTCAAAGTACATAGCCAAAGTCTCCAAGATTGAACCCTTTTGGTGCTCCAAATTTCTTTGGCTTTATAGCCTTACAAGATGAAATCTAGATCCTTGAAAGATGGATCAGATTTATTAAAAATAGTCAAATCAAAATAGATACAACAAGTGTAGGATGAGATCCTATAAAAATGGAAAATCAAAACAAAATAGGAAAAGGTCCTATCTAATGATCTCTAAGAGTAGTAGATTGCTGATGAAGTGCAGTTTTAGCCTCCCAAGGCTGTTTGATTTGGTCCTCCAAAGATAAAATTTGAATTGGATGATGTGTCTTCAAACCCCTGATATTCTTCCTTTGAAAAAGATGCCAAATGTAGTTGAAAAACCTCTTTTTGACCTTATCCCTCAAAACTAGCCTTTGAATCAGACTTGATAATTCAACAACTGTCCATTTGAAGTGGTTTCAAACCATTCAAACTCAAAAAATCCCAATCTGGGCAAAAATTTGGTTATTCTGGCCGTGACAGGCTTTCACCAGCTAATTTACCCAAAAATTTGCTCCTTAGCTGGTGAAAAGCAGAGCTTTCACCAGCTAACTAGCAAAATTCAAGACGAGTTAGCTGGTGAAAGTGCAGATTTTTTAAAAGTCAAATTTCTCAGTCATGGAGAGTCTGTTTTACATGCTTGAATAGTCGATCGACATCTAGAAATCCTAAGCTTTCCAATGGTGCTTTCAAATCTGCATTTGGAGCTCGGGAATCTAGTGAAATGTTCCCTACAATATTAGGCATCATTCTTTAAAAAATGCCAGTGCATTTTTGATTGCTAACATTTGGCTCCAACTGGGATGGAGACCTCCCTGCGAGTTCTCCAAGAACCTGGCAGACCCTGTGCCTTTAGTATTGGGCATGGATTCATTCAACCTTTACAATTTATCATCTGGCTATTTTCCAAAGTTTGTTGTTGTCTTTCCCATTCTTCTTTATCTGTAGCATGTCTACTTCAAACTCCCCTGGAAATGTTGTTTGCACATTGACATGGCATCTGTTGTGGAAATATCTTCATTAAGAAGAAAAGTGTTGAACATAGGCAGGATGGTGAGATATGTAACCATAGTTTTGAAAATTCCAGGATAACTTCAACCTTGAAATGAGAGTATTGCAGGCAGCTTGAGGTCTTTGACTTTTCATTTTCCAGTAGCTTCAGATACAAAGCATTTGTCTTGAGATGCCCTGGTGTGTTGAATCAAACACTTCACCCTGCTCGGTTTCTTCGAAGAGCATCATTGCACCTTGTGAACCAATGTTTATCTCTGTTTTGATCTCCATATCAATGCAAGTTGTTCAGTAATGTCATTGCCTTGAAAGAAATCTGGAAGAAGATTTTCAGAAGATAACTGATCCATATTGAATTAGAAGATCGAGCCAACCACTTAGGTCCTCTAAAATAAAATGTACCAAAACCCAATATATATTGCCACAAATCTAGATATTGGCTGCCTAGCCATGATGAATATAGATTATCATAGATATTCTTCCTCCTATAAGCCCATGGCTCAAAACCTTGTTAATGAATGATTAAGGGTTATAGCTTTAGCTTTGCCAGTTGAGAAGTAATCACATGGATCAATTTCGAAGGAGAAAACATGTGATCTTTCTTTGAAAAAAGAAACCTAAAACCCTTCCCAAGAGGAACATTGGTCTCATGTCCTGAGTTGGGGAAAGCTTACAAGTGTATGACCATCTCCTTCTAGAGATGCCATTAGAAATATTGAAGCAACTTCACCAATATTTGAGGATATTGTGTACTGAATTAAAACCTTCATGTTGTTGTAAAATGGAACGACCTTCAGTAACAGTTGCAACTGTTGAACTGAAAATTTCATCTTCTAAGACCATATCAGATGCCTCCTTTACGACCTCTTTAGTCTGAGGATCTTTCACGAATATTTGATGCTAAGTTTTTCTTGATTTGGTGGTTAATCATTTGATGCTCCCATACTTTTTCAAATACTCCAAAATCGCTTTTCTTCAGCTTAATTTTCCAAAAATTTCTTTCTATAGTTTCACTGGCTAATTCACCTTACGATCTGCTAGTTAGCTGGTGAAATTTCTGCTTTTCACCAGCTAACTAGTTATAATTTTTCCCTTTGCGCTGGTGAAAGATCTGTCTTTGGCCAAAAAGAAACCTTTCATATTCAAAACTGTTGTTTCACCAAAAACTCAATGTTCTTTTGATTTATCTCCCTGCAAATTTACAACAACCTATCATTCTTGAGCCACTGTCAGATCTGCAAACAAAATATCTACTAGAACTTTCCAAACGGAATGAACTCGAGGACAACAAAAGGATGTTTCCTTCACTGCAGGAAKAAAAGAAGCATATGCTYTGGTGTAAATAGGTCACTTAGATTGYATGCATGTGATAGCATTTTACATAGATTTATCATCTCTGAAAGGATTTTGTCATGAACTTCAAAGCTAACAATAATGCATCTGGATTTCCATTCTCAGGAACCTTCTATAGTTAATGAAAGCACACTTCCACCCTCCAAATCCCGCATACAAATAGTACAATCCATACTGCCTGATACCAATACTTGTCTACTCTGTGCTCCTTTGCAGTAACCACCATATTATGTGCTGCCAGACAGAGTATAGGATCTGTGTGGTTTGTAAAAGACTGTAAAGCCACATTTACACCAATTTTCTGTTGTAATCCACCTTCTTTAACATAAGGATTTGGACCATTCCATCTTTTAAAGTTTTATGTTACCACTACAAAGCCATATACTAAAGCAAATGATATACTGGAATTCTCTGAAAATATCATGGAAGATGTAACAATCTTGCTTCTTTCAACAAATAATGCATTTTTTCCTTTCAAATGATCAACAAAAGATGTCCACCTCTGTAAACAACTTAAGTATTCAATGTTATCAACCTCTAGTTTTCTGCTCCCTGGCTTCTCTTCTAGAGCATCCATTTCTCCTTGGTAATTATACCTGGTACTAATGTCAGCATAAGACAAATGGGAGGGAAGTTTTCAACCATTCACTCCAAAACCCACCTTTCCCAAGCAAGACTGCTACCTGATGCTTATCTGAAATGGTTTTCATGATTCCTATTTTTGATTGTACATATAGATGAACCAGATCGAGAAACCTTCTGATCTTTGTGACTGCTCTCCAAGGTTCTCTGCATCTTTAGAAACCAACCTCGAAAGAATTGGTTGAGAAAAAGTCAAATCTGGGCAAAAATACAACCTTGTTGCCATGTAACAGGTTTCACCAGCTAATTTTCCCTGAATCCGCCCCTTTAGCTGGTGAAAAGGAAAGCTTTCAACAACTAACTAGTGGATTTCAAAACCAATAAGCTGGTGAAAACCCAGAAAAACTGCCTTGGGAAAAAATCAAATTTCTCTGAATCTGCAATAAACACCTGAGAGGTTGATGGATGACTCGAGGCTGACTGAGTAGCCGTAGCATGGAGGGATGATCCAGATCAAGCCATTAAGCGTGAAAAGGGAGTGTCTTTACCGAATTAAGAAAACTGAAAGTAATCTACTTGCTCAAAGAAAGAGCTTATTCTTCTATCAATCCCTACACTAACTAGTAGAGGCAGATTGATCAAGTAAAACTAAATTTCCAAAGCAGCCAAGAAAGTAATTGACTTGCTAATATCATGTTTGATCTTTTCCCAAAAGATTAAAGAAACCATAGATTGTGGTAATGCAATTTGAAAAGATGACAAGACCAACCTTCATCTGACAGAAATATTTTTGGATTTATGCTGCTCATAGACTCCAAATAGTCAGCAAAAGGGTCATCAAATTCACAAAGAAATACCTCTTTGGACTGCTGATCCAATTGTAAATTGAAAAGATGTTGAAGGTTTCTTTTACTAATCTCACTGTTGAATGTAGGTTGCTTGAGATCTGGACCCTTCTGCTTATTATCTTCCTCTTCATGTCTGTTGCAAACCGCCTTTGTCTGAAAATCTGGAAAATGTGGGCTATCTTCAACATATACTGCAAATGCAATACTTTCACTTTCTGATTGGTCAATCTGCTCATCACCTTTCAAGTCTTCATGTCTGCTATAATTTTCCCGTGTCTGCAAATCTGAAAGCTGAGGGCTGCTCATAGTATTTTCCATAGATCTGAAATATGTTGATCTATTACTTTCTGTTGCTGATATATGCATTGGTTCTTCGACATCAATACATCTAAAAGAGACATGTTGATTTTGATCAATATTCAAAACAACAGACACATTTGATATGATTTCGGATATGTCACTATTATCCTTCAACACCTCTTGTCCTACATGGTAAATGCCTTCTTCAACAAATAAAGCTTTATGAAATGAAGAAAACTCTTCACAACATCCTTCAAAAAGATATTCAACTGGAAAATAATCTTTACAAAAGGAATTGAAGGCTGAATGGAAATCTATCAAAGAACTAACACTTGCATTAGGAAGATACTGGCACCATTCACGAGAAATTCCCTCTAATGAGAAAAAGAAGAGCCGGATCTGAACATCCTCATGTACAATTTCAAGTCGATGAATAAAATCATGAAAATCCAACAAGTGTTCAGCTGGCACTTCCCATTCTTCTCCTCAAAATCTGGGAAGGTTGCGCTCCCATTCATCTCTGCTAGGCATTGGATTAGGGAAACCAGAAATACTTGAAAAATCACAGAATGCATACCTCTTTGCTAAGATCCTGTTCATGTCATACCAGTGGAGTCACCAACAATTTTCTGAACAATGGAGTTACCACTGAATTCATCCTTCATGGAGTCGCCAGATAGATGATTACAACCAAATGATGTCCAGGCTTTGTCTATCATCAAAGCTGGATCTAATGTCATTTCCTAGGGAAGCTGAGCTTCAATCTCCTCTCCCCGGCAATGACACCAATTTGTTATCACTCCAAGAAACTCCTTAGGGTTGTAGGCTAAGAATGCTTGGTAACTTAAGAAATTTAATAATCAAAGTATGTGTGGAACAATGGGATAACTGAAAAGGCTAAGAAAAGGACAACTTGCTATGCATCTAAATAAACCAGTGGTTTGAGAAACCAGATATCAGTTACAGTAGATAAAAAGGTGTGAAGAATACCATTCAAGATAACCTATTACAAGAGATGTAGGGTCATACAAGACAGTAAAGAAACATCTAATTCACATTCATGAGCTATACGAGAAGATAACAGTTTTGAATAACTAAGCTGAACAAAATTAAATAACAGAGTAGTGGAGTATATGAAAAGACTGATATATAATAACCAAAGAATACTGTGATTTATATAACATAACAGAGTCAAAGTACATAGCCAAAGTTTCCAAGATTGAACCCTTTTAGTGCTCCAAATTTCTTTGGCTTTATAGCCTTACAAGATGAAATCTAGATCCTTGAAAGATGGATCAGATTTACTAAAAATAGTCAAATCAAAATAGATACAACAAGTGTAGGATGAGATCCTATAAAAATGGATCTAGAATACTAAAAATGGAAAATCAAAACAAAATAGGAAAAGGTCCTATCTAATGATCTCTAAGAGTAGTAGATTGCTGATGAAGTGCAATTTTAGCCTCCCAAGGCTGTTTGATTTGGTCCTCCAAAGATAAAATTTGAATTGGATGATGTGTCTTCAAACCCTTGATATTCTACCTTTGAAAAAGATGCCAAATGTAGTTGAAAAACCTCTTTTTGACCTTATCCCTCAAAACTAGTCTTTGAATCAGACTTGATAATTCAACAACTATCCATTTGAAGTGGTTTCAAACCATCCAAACTCAAAAAATCCTGATCTGGGCAAAAATTCGGTTATTCTGGCCATGATAGGCTTTCACCAGCTAATTTACCCAAAAATCTGCTCCTTAGCTAGTGAAAAGCAGAGCTTTCACCAGCTAACTAGCAAAATTCAAGACGAGTTAGTTGGTGAAAGCGCAAATTTTTTAAAAATCAAATTTCTCAGTCATGGAGAGTCTATTTTACATGATTGAATAGTCGATCGACATCTAAAAATCCTAAGCTTTCCAATGGCACTTTCAAATATGCATTTGGAGCTCAGGAAGCTAGTGAAATGTTCCCTACAATATTAGGCATCATTCTTTAAAAAATGCCAGTGCATTTTTTATCGCTAACAATTCTCATAACTTGAAAATTAATATCAATGACATTTTAAACCATATCCAAAAAATATAATATCCAAAATATCCAAAAATAGTATGCTTTCCAAAAACTTCAGCAGTCAACTATTCTCAACAATCAATAAATAAATATACTCAAAAACCATATTTGCCACTTAGGGAGACAATTTTCCTGTTGTTGTTGCTATCTCCCTTTGATTTCTCTGAATTAACCTTAGGCTGTGTGGAGACTTTAGGCTTGATCTCACTGATAACATGAGAGAAATCATCTCTCAAGTGCATGCGGGATGAAATGGATTTGGCAGAATCACTTAAGGGAGAGGAGGGGGAAACAACAGCTTTTCCTTTATCATGTGTATGGTGGGATTCGGTTTTGAGTCTCTTTCTTGCGTGAGAAGACTGTACAGGTGAGTGTACATGGTAAATTTGGACAATTGGGTTAACCAGTAGAGGAGGAGTAGGTAGAGACAAATTGGGCCAGCCATGATGTTGGGAGACTGTTGAGTGAACAATCTCTTTCCATCTGTCATTTTCAAGGACTTCAGGTTATAATGAGACATGAGGGGGAATTGGGATACCAAGGACATGCTGGGGTTGGAAAGGAGGCCTTTCTGGCCTAGGTTGGACTACCCCTTTTCCAATCCAGTTGAAAAATCCAGCTTGGAAGAGCTGGTTTAACTCTTGTGGATCTGCATCAAAATGTATCGAAAACCTTGGCCTTCTAGGGCCTCTGTTCCAATTTCCTCTTCCCTTGTTATTCCGACCATGGCTTCCTCTGGTGAAGAAGCTCATTCATGTATGCATAGCTTATTAGAAACTAACTTCTTAAACAAACCATACATGACATCTCTTTAAATATGAAACAAATTTTGGCTCAACAACACATCATACCCATGCAATCCGATCCATAAAAATCGTTTAATACTTGTCAATGAGCAGTGGGTGAATAAGGATTCTCGGATATCTTAGGGGGATGTATTGAGAGAAAAGTGATAAAATGAAAGGGAGTAGATCATGATTATTTCTCAACAAATCATCAAACAATCAACTGTGTTGTAATAACAAAACATATCAATTGTAACCTATCTCTGTGTCATCCTTCAATTGCTATAATACAAAGTTTCCATTTAATTATAATTTAATTTTAAGAACAGAGCATGCAAAGTGAATTTGGGAATGTGAGGGGATTCGTAATGTGCGAAAAAGTGAGAGAATGGAAGGGAAGTTAATGGATATTGTTATAAAACAAATTAAGTAATCAATAAGCATAACTCTGTACTAAAAGCAGTCCAAAAAAAACCAACCCCACACCAACAATTACTGTGTATCAAATTGTTCGTTGCTACAACATTTAAATTTCCCAGAATTTCTCAATTCATAATAGTCTGTGCAATCATAACTCATAATCAAAACAAACTTTCCATTTCAACAGTCATGTTAAGAAAGCATTGATCTTTTATTTCTTTGCCTTCCTTTTAAGAATTAAAAAAAAAATGCACAACAATATGCTCGACCTCTATCCCATAATGCATCATTATAATAATCAACATCAAGTGTCTACCAATTTACAATTGGGCCCAATTAAAATATACGTAGGTCCTTTTTTTTTCAAATGCGAAGAGACTTCCAAAATATGCCTGATTACACACAGTCTTCATCATATCAACCAAGAAGATGTTGCCACAAAGCAACAATCAACATAAAACCCTAGCCTTATCACTATTGATATAACATCCTTTTAAAACCATTGATAATATGTATGATGATCCAATAATATATACGAAGTGAACATAAACAATTACACAAAGGCACCATTTTTAAAATTAGCCATAACACTGATCGGGCCTAGCAAAACACACAGGTGTTTCCAATTTCAATCAAGACCACGCTAGTAAAAACACCATAATGAAAGAAGACAATTCTTGACTGTATGCAAGCGCCTATAACTATTCAACCAATTTTATCATAGAAAGATAAGATAGAGACTCGACGAAAAACCTCCATAACCATTCCATTGATAAACTCATATTTGACAACCAAGAAGGTGCCTGAAGGGAGAAAAGACAGTTGGAAATCCAAGCAGGGCTGTCACAATAAATGAAAGGAGACAACAAGAGTGCATTAATCTTTTAACCATAACACAAAGAGCTGGAGGTCTTCTGAGACTTATCAATCATAGGCAGAATACCTTCGAAAAAGATACAACAATGAGTAACACAATCCCCTTATTACTCCAAGTCCTGGACAAGTCCAATGATTAACACCCGAGGAGAGAAAAGGTAGGAAGATAATAACCCAATGCATATAATGCGTTTAACACTTGCAGAGGAGAGGCAAAGTTAACTGAACAGTGATAGTTATTAAAAGAACACACATAGATATAACATCTCTATCCATTTACTTAAGAGTTGAACAACCAGTCAACAATACTAGTGAGGATGCATACATCATAACGCCGAGATATAAATTGTATCACCCCACAACCACACAATACATGTTAATTTTATGGCCACCCAAAGAATGGATCTTGGGATACTTCGGTGAAAAGATAATAAGAATGAACCAACGATCATGACTCAGGTTTTGAAGAAATTACACAACAATTACTGGCCATCTGAATGTGACTAGATAAGGGTTACAATCATGACTGTGAGGGAATGAAAATAACCCATGATAATACATAGAGTGAAACCCTCTACCATCAATATAGAGTGATATGTACCACATTCACTTATTATCCACAAAGACCCATCACGATATTAAACTGACCAAGCAACCAATCAATGTACAACTTAAACAAAACCCAATTCTTTTGCTTGCAATCCGAAACATTTTACAGTCATCATAGAGAGAAATAAAACACATTTCACAGTTGAAATTCTCAGGAACACACAAAATCCAAGCATCATTGAACCATTATTTGTTCATACACAGAGAATATTTCATGGATGGAGAGAAAAATAACCATACCTGTAACAAAACACTTAAAAGGGTGACTTGGCCGAGCCTTCTTCTTTCCAAGAGCCTGAAATGCGGAGCTTCACAACCAACAAACTGAAAATGCAACAAGGAACAATGCTAGGGCGACAACTGATAGGGGGAGTATGGAATGATGTGCAGTAATTGCACATCGTTTCCATCCCCTGGCCTATTCAATTTGAAGTATGAGACAACCAAACATTCACCAATCAATTAAACCATGTATTCAATGCCAAACCATTTGAAATGTACGATGATACCCTTTGCATAGTGCACCACCCAATATCACTTACACGTTAACCCTTGCCACAATTATATGCCATCATACATATTGCAATGCGCCCAATTCAAATCTAGTGAAATTCACATAGCCCACTAACCAACCACAACATAATAGTTAGGACTAACACTAAAATTGCTTTACTTTTCCATTTGCATATAACCCTTTATCATAGCTCAAACACAACTTCTTTCCCTTTAAGATTTTTTTCATAGGTTTTCTTTCTTTGTTTTGATTATGTTATCACTAATATATCTCTTACATATATGTGGTTAGGCAATCGATCACAATGATTAGTGACATGGTTAAATCATAGCAACTGTAAATACATGCCCATCATAACAAAAAAAATGTTTTGGATAGCAAGAAGCATTCCATAAAATGCATCATCCACCTGTTACTATGTCAAAATGAAACCAAGACTGCATTGTCACCCATGTAAGACTGTGTAGGCAACATTAAAACAATAGCACAAAAATGTGTGATATGTATATCCTTGCGCCTCTAGTCTACAAGGGGGTCCCACCTACTAGTATTATATTATTAGCATAGTTTAAATAATAAGGCTTTAACAATACTTTGCGGGAAGAATTCATCATTATGATTTTAATCATCAACAGAGTGGTGGAATCTTTCTTCTTCTGTCTACCCCCAACAATGATAGCAGTTCCAATAGTGGGGGGGATGGTGGTGTGGCAGTTTCCTATACTAGAATTTTCATCGGTATTCCCTCTGTCTGAGGAGGGAGAGATGGTTGAGGAACCATAGCAGGTGGATGTAGATACCAGAAAGGGATGGCAAGCACCATGTTAGGAAGGGTAAGGGTTGTGGTCACCTAGAATGCTTGGACTCCAAGTGGGGGGTAGAAGAAGGGACTTT
>ML799437.1:243753-285586 GCA_009831015.1 Picea engelmannii | reverse complement strand
GGATAAGTGGTGCAGTGGGGTTCTCAAGGGATTCAAGAGGCAATGGTTCTTCAACTGGTGGAATGTCGATGTGAGTGGAGGCCTCAGTGGGAGGAATGGTGTCTATGGTATCTAGTCCATTAGAAGATACTACACACACTTGCGCTGAAGGGTGTAGGAGGGGTGGCACTCCATGATATGCCCCCAACAAGGATGGGTTTTGAAAACTCCGGGACCCATGTCAATTACTGAATGAGCATATGTGCTAGTATGGACAAGGGGAAGAATGTTATCAATGTTGGCGGAATGGTTAGGCTCATAATGTGTGATTTGGTCGATGTGACGATCTTCCCATTATGGGGGGAAATCATTGTTTGAAACATAGAAGAGGCCACTGCCTTCATAGCATACATGTATCTACGTCCGAAAAAGATATTTTAATCAAGTGGGGTGTAGATAACTTCAAGGTCAATGAGGATGGTTTTTCCCCTGAGTTCGATAGGGACAATTTGGAAGAGCCCTTCAGGGGAAGAGGGTCGACCATCATAGGCTCTCAGGGTGATGGCGGATGGTACTAGCTCAGGGGAGCTAAGTTTTTTCCATACTACTTTGGACATGATGCATGTGGATGCACCTTCATCGATGATACATCAATGAACTATGATTTTATAAATCTTAACTGGTATCTGGAAAGCTACTAGGGCGGGGAGGCGTGGTTCTCCACTATCTAGATTGAAGGTGATGAGTCTGGTATCAGCTGGGTCGACTACCCCTAAGGCGGAAAGCTGAGTTGAATAGGTTTGAAGGACCTCCAATACATACATGGCTGCAAGAGACTAAGCTAAGTCATCAAACATACTGTAGTTATGGGCCGCCCTAGCATGAGGGTTATTGACATTCCGTCATAATGGAACGCAGGGTATGCGAATGTTTGGTTCAATGTTAGGGCATGGAATCATAAAGGATTTTCCGAATGGAGTTGGATCCGCTTTTGAAGTGGTGGGAGTAGATTCAGGGGGACCACCATATTGGCGACCGCATGTTTGCAAAATAATTTCTTCTTCACTGGTAAGGAGGATGTTGTGATCGACTGGATTTCCAGGTTGAATGGGACTTGGGTTTTGATACTGCCCCATTCAGGGTGGAGCAGGGTGTACCTCTTGTTGGGCATTCATCACACCTTGGTGTGGAATAGGGTTTTGCAACACGACTGGGGGTGGATGTTGCAAGTACTTTTGTGGGGCCTGCTGAGGGGTTGGTGGCCCTGGAGGACATGGCATGTTCATGGATTCTTTCATCCGTTTGAAGTCGACAATTTGGGGGAAATGGTGTGTATAGTGTCCATACTCACCATAGAGAGAACAAGGGAAGTTAGTCCGAAGATTGTTGTTGTTGTTCTTCCCTTGACGTTTGTTTTTATTGTCCCCTTGGGGGTTCTGGTTGCCTTGATTCAGATTGCCCCCAACGGGATGGGTGGGTTGGGGCGGATTTCTGCCTGATCTTGGGTTATTATTGTTTCGGTTTTTTCCTTTCTTTTTGGCATTATTCAGATGATGGGATGAATTTTCTGTATTCAAGTGTTCAAAAGTATGAATTTGTTGAATGAGAGAGGGGTGACCAAATTTAACGTCGGCATGTGGTTGTCCATGTGGAGGACCGGGAAATGGAAAATATGGATTTTTTTGTGGCAATGATCCATAGGGCGCATAGGAAGGTGAAGAGATTTCACTAGTGCCTAGGTTATATGCTAAGGTAGAATGTGTACCCGAACTTGGTTGAGAGGTCGGACACATCATGGGTACCGGTGAGGGCCCACTCATGGGTGGGGGGGGGAGTGACATGATATGGATGTTGGTAGGGGGAATAGGGTAATAAGATGGCCCTCCATTGGGTTGCAGATATTGAGGTGCACCATAAACATGTGGCGGTTGGTTGTAAGGGTTGTGATGTGTTGTGGTACCAATCAACCCATCCACAACATGGGACATCCCAGGTTTGTCTTGGCCCAATGGTACGAGTCTAGGTGCATCAAGTAACACTGTGTATAAGTAACTTGATTGAGAATAGATAAGGTCAAAATGTTGGGCCTTGCCGATGGCTTCCTCTTCAGACTGAGGGAAAGTGGATGCTACATATTTGGAAAGTATAGAGACGAGTGATTTAAGAAACCAATCGAGGCATTGTTCTTTGGTGGTTTCTTCTTTACATAAACTACGTTGCCGACGCCATTCATGGATGTGGTTGGAAATATGCATAGTTTAGGTTTGTTTGCACTCGAAGATAAGTTCTAAGCTAGTATCATGACGAACTGGTAGTTGGAAAAAGGCTAAAAAGGCCTTGGCAAAGGATTTAAAAGTCACATGGGACCCTGATTTTTCGTCCACATATGATTTGGATGATGGATCAATGAGTGTTCTTTGAAATAACCTTAAGTGAATGGAATCATTCATGATCTTGTTTGAAGAACACCATAAGTGGAAGGTCATAACATGGTTGGCGGGATATTCCCCTGATTTTCCTTCAAATTTTGGAATATCTGAAGGTAATTTGGTAGGCATATTGGGCCAAGAGGGATCATGCAAAATGGGATCATTCGTGAGTTTGGTTAAATCAAGAATGTTAAGGGATGCCAAGTATGGAATAGGGAGAGTTGGTGGAGGATTAGTTCCAACCATCGTGTGAGTAGGTGGTGGACCTGTCCCTTTTGAGGGATTGAGTGGGGTGGTACTTCTCCCTTGAGAAGAATTCCCCCCCCCACCTCCTTGTGAAGGAGAACTAGTGGATGGATGGCCTTGGGAATTGGACCCAAGAAAAGTGGAACCAATTAAAGCTGATCCCAAAATAGTGGCACTCACATGGGCGTGAGATGGTTGAGTCGGTGAGTTGGCAAGACTAGGGACTCCTCCTAGAATAGGAGGCAGATTTTGCAAGCGTATGGAACGACGAGGATTCTGTGGGTCCCCTATGGTGTCTGACTAGAACAAGTGAATGTGTGCAAGTGGTGATAAGGGAAATAAATTAACAAGATATTTGTATAATTTGGATCTTCACGAGTACAACTCACAATTGCATGTAATCAAATGAACATCATATGACATACATAAATCAAATGTAAATAAGCAAACATGTGGGTAGGTGGATTTTGTCCACGTGGGGGAACAAATAAAAGCAAATGATCGTGTCCTAAAATACATATCGTCCTTCCTCTCAAATAGCACTGGACCTTCCAAAAGCACTCAACAGTGGGGTCTGAAGCCATCAGAAGAGGAACTAGTGAAGGATGAACTAATTAGTTATAATGAGGGGTAGAGGGTGCATATCCCGAAAGAGATGGCGATATTTCCCAATAGCTGGACAAAATCTGATCAAGGTGCAATTGCAACCCATAACTACCACCTAGGTAGATGTCTTAAAATTTGGTCACTAGGTACCTTGGTCAAAGTGCGACATTTAGATTTTTGGCCTAAGAAATGGGTCACGGGCTGGATCCCTTCCAAGAGTTGGGTGACTCAAGGGGGGATGCACAAAACAACCAGACCTTGGCCTTCAACCCTTCATGGGTATCTCCATGCCTTATTGTGTATGAACACTTGACTTGGGGGATTTAAAAGTTCCCTATTTGTCAACTTCTAATGTTTGAAAATGTGAGAACCAGATAATGGGGGGTTATTTGGATGCCTACCCCTGAGATCCTACCTAGACTAAAAAATTTCTTTTGGCACCTCCTGTGGAGGAAAACTTAGTGAGTGTCTTAGAAATTTTTTAGATGTGGTGGGCTGAGAGATTGGGGGTGTGAACCAATCTCGTTTGAATTAAGTGGGTGTGGATAATTTCCAAAAAGAATTAGTAGGATGTTTCAGAATTCCTTTGGAGAAAACCTACTTCAACCTCCACAATTCAAAATGAAAATTATGTGAGTGAGGAGTGACTTTGTGTGTGAGCAAGTGAAAAAAGTGTGCCAAGATTTTAATAAGTTAGATGTGAGATTGTAACATGTGGACTTCCTGTGGTCCTTACAAATCTTTGTTACCTAGCTTACTAAGTGTCATTGGTACAACCTTGCGAAATTTTAAAATCCCTAAAGAACTAGCATGTGAACATATGGGTCCTTGCAAATCCTTTAAACTCCCTAAATGTGGCTTACACTAAGAAAGCTTTGAAAACCTATCCTAGATTGCAAGCATGTGGGCATGTATGAGCTCGTTACTTTGATATTTAAACTTCCCCAGTGATGTAAACTAAGAAAACAATTTCATGAAACTATCCTAAGTTTGCAACATGTGGGCATGTATGAGACCTTACAACTTTAAGATGATTTCAAAAATAAACTAAGAGGATCCCTAGGGGTTTTTTTGTCCTCTCCTAAATATTTTTGTTAAGGGAGATGAAACATCCATTTAACCACCTTTCTGATTCTCAAGATCTCTCTATGGTGCGAGAGAAGAGTATACTCAATGAACAAAGTTAATTTATGGTCCCAATGTAAGTGTTTTTATATGTGATAGCAATAATCTCAACTTAATTTTTACAAACCAAACAAGCCATCCATGTAGCAACCAAAGAAAAAGAGGAGAATATTTGGTTATTTTTACCCCCTAAGTGCCTATTTTTAGCTAACCTTTCACATGGGAAAGGAGTCTAAGTGGAGGGCATGCGCTTTACAAATTGTATGAAAGAAAAAATCTGAAGGCTAGGGGCCTTCAAATCATCACAAAAACCCTTACAATTTTGAAAAACTGGATATGTGCGCAGGTTACAATTATGACATGTGTGTAGAGGGCGCACAGTGTGCAGAGGACACATAGTGCACAGAGGAAATAAGTAGGTGGGGTGCACAGTGCGTTGAGTGCGCGTCTGTGGGCAGGAAAATCCACGCACTTTCTGATACGTGCTGGACAAATTGATTAAAATAAGTGCTCTCTAAGCCCAAATAGGGTGGAATTTGATACCTTTTCCCAAGTATGGTCGCCAATCTGTTGTGTTGGTTTTGTCACTTGGGTGAGAAAAACAACAACATTTTCATGCCTAGTTGGGCCTTCTAGACAAGACATAAGTTTGTGAGTGGGTTAAACAATCCAAACACATGTAATAAACAAAGAAACAAACTAAAAAAACTAAGAAATAAAAGTTAGAATGCATGAGAAACTTAGAACCATAAACAATCAACCAATGACCAAGATAATGCTACCAATGGATAACTATATTAGTAGGAAAAACACCATGGAGAAAAATGAGGACTTATGAGTCCCCTCTTCCTCCTTGGGAGGGCTCTTGAGTTCCCTAATGGAGAGCTCTTCTTACAATGGAATAAAAATGGCAAATGGTGAAGGCGATCAATGCCTATTCCCTCAAGAGGTGAGTGGAATGGCCTATTGCAATGATGCTTGAATACTCCAAGGAGAAAAGAGGATTCTCAAGGGATAATTGAGGCAGTATAACAATACTATGAAGATCTTGGTTTCTTAGTGAACCCATGGCTCTTATTTATAACACTTCTTCAAGGAAAAATGTAATTGGTTCTTGGTGTGAAAAAGGGGCCTTTTAGGGCACCCTTTGTTCCTTGACCAGCCCTCTATTCGGATTTCGCTCAGATATGGAGTCAAATTAGGTTGGGAGCTAGTCCATAAGTGGTTGGGGGGCCAACAAGAACCACAAATTCATTGTTCATGGGAGTGCACAAATTTTCTCGTACACAGTTGAGCATTTGGCGCATTGTGCACTCTGAGGGCTTTGTTGGCCCGCACACTATGCATGCGCTTCCTTTGGTGAATTTGCACATGTCAATTTTTGCCTAATTGTATAGTTTTTTCCTTTTGAAATGTATTTTAGTGCTTTAGGTGAACTAATAGTTGTTGGCATTGATGTGTTTTTGTAACCATTTGCATGCAATGTTGCAGACGATATTTTAGTGATAACAAGTATAACTACTTTTTCTTGTAGCCTTGTATGCATAAGTTCTGCAGTTTTAGAAGAAGCAATCGAGAAGGAGTGAGAGAACTTCAGGTTTTGGATCTACACGAAATGTTGGACCTCAAGTGAGTTCATCTTTCCTTCTTTCACAAAAGTTAGTTATTTTGATTAAATTAGTTATAGAATCTTTGTTGCTTGATGTTGTTGGAATTTGCTTATCTTTATACGATTATTGATCTGTTTCGGTTTTCCCACAATTGTAGGAGAATTTTCCCACAAACATAAGTGACAACCATACCGGGGAATCTCCTTAGTGGGTTAGTCTCTGGGGTTTGCTTTGTTTGTTTGGTTTTTTTTGTTTTCTTTTGTCTTTGACTTCTTTTTAGTACTTAGATCGATAACATTTAATGTTCTGAGTCTTTTCTTGCTTATCTGTCCTTATTGACTACCTTTCTCATTTATTTTTTGAAAATTTTTGGGTCATATACACATTTTCCCCTTATAAAAATCATGTACATTCATGTGTTCCCTTTAGGACAATCGCGTACATACATGGGTTGCCTTGGTGACAGGCCCGTACATCTCCGCATAGAAGGTTTTTTCTAATATTTTATGTTTGTTGAGTGTTGGGCTAGGTGTTTGGAGTCTCTTTTGGGGTTCTGGGACTTTATTTGCGTTGTTGTTGAAGTTCAAAAGTTAATAAGTTAGGTTCTTTACAAAGAAAGACAAAAGAAAATTGCATTTATTAATTTGTGGTTTTCAAGCTAATAAAAGCGGTTCTGAAAGTCTTTTCTTAGATTCTTTGTTGGTTGGGATAGTCTTGGTTGTTGTCCTTAATAGTTATTTATAGGTCTGAGTATTTCTTTCTTCTTTTCTTTGTCTCTTTCTTGTTTGCTTCAAGAAGAAAATTTTCTTGAAATTTTCTAGTTTTCTCCTTTGCTTTTAAAACAAGAAAAACAAAATAAGTTTAGAAAGTGCGCTTTATGTATTTCTTTTCAGTATTTACTTCTCTTTTTTCATTAACAAAGAAAACTCTTTGAATTGTACTTTCTGTTTTAGTGCTTTTTGGTTTCAAAATACATTCTGCATTCTTGAAAGGCTTCCATTTTTGAAAAATCTAGTTATAGTTTTGATGAAAAGGACAATGTAGTTATTTTTAGTTGCTTTGAATTAAAGAATCTGCATCATTAGTGCTTTTCATCTGAACAAAAAATTTCATTCTTGCATATCATTTTAAAAGTAAAGAGTTTTCTCCATTTTTGAAGTGTTTTTACACTACTTTCAGTGAAGAATAAGTTTATTGCATAAATTTTTTCTTATAAGTGTCTTGCTTTCAGTTGTGACTCTTAAAACATCACTCAGTTGGATCCGCTACCTTTCCGAGTAAACAAAAACCCATTAAAACGAATGCTTAACTTAAAATTAATTATAATTTTTGTTTTAAAGGTAAACAAACTAGTTTAAGTGTAGGGCCTTGGACTAGGTTGGAGAGTTAACTCTCCAAGGCCACTAAAACAACTTAGGAGTATAATATAGGGAAAGCATAAAACCCAACTATCGTATAGGTGTGGTGAGGAAACTCCTCTCACAAAAGAGCCAAACACGAGGTCATGTGAGGAAGAGACAAGGACATAAACTCTATGAAGCCTGACTGAATGTTGCAGAGAGATCGTATTTTGAGGGTTTTGCTAGTGCCCATATCTCCTAGAGAGGTGGTGCTTTCAATGCTTTGAGATTTGTTACCCTGCCCATACGCTTGATCCTGACTATCGACTGTTCCCCCAGATGTTAACTGTGATTTGTTATCCTTAATTTTCTTTCCTATGTTTCTCATAGGTGACCGTGGGGGGTTTCCCATAGTACTTGGGGTAGACATCACATCACACTTTTCAGTACCCCTTGAGGGTGCCCCATGAAGCATGGGTACTTGCACTAGGTAGGGATGGTTAGTGGAGGTCAGGGTAATTACCTCTCACTCCTTTGTTGGTTGGTTCACGAGACTTAATCAACCCATGCCTTCATCCATAAGGGCCTTTGCCTAACTTCATTACTACTGCAGTATTGAGACCTAATCCACCCAACTTGGATTATTGGTGAAGTTGTTTGTGTTTGTTGTTTCCATATGATTTTTATAGTGGTGTGCTCTATGTATGTAGACGACTTAAGTAATTGTGTTGGTTAACACCTTGAATCTGTGATTTAAAGAGGTTGATCAACCACTTCGTTGATCAAGGAGAGTTCAAAGTCTTCCACCTAATCAAGTGGAAGTGAATTCTTTGCCACGTCCTCAAAGGCGTCAACTCGACCAAACTAAGACTTTCATACCGACTGGTCCCATTGACATTGTTTATATAAAGACTACAGAGAAAAACGCTTCTGCACTAGAGGTTACAAGAATCTCAGATCTTGAGGCCGAAGGCTTCGTTAGACCCTTTAATACTCATTTGACTGGATCAAACGATTCAGTTGTCTTACAAATTCCAAATTCTGAGTTGGATTAAACTAATAGTCACCCTCTTCGGTGGGCCTTTATGGATGATACTTCAAAAGTATCCAGGTTGAGGGCCCCTACAACCCCCACTTTGACAATAGTGGGAGGAGAAATCCTACCTCCTTTCATTTCTAACCAAACGACTAATGTGATGCATATAGAGAATCCCGGGGGAAACAATGTCGTGCATACCGAAAGGTGTGTACAAGTGTGTGTCGCACAACCCAAATGCTCTAGCAGTGCCCAACCATTCCATTGTTGAGGAATTAGCTCAGAGGCCATGTGTGATGTCAGTCCTAGAGGTGCTTCAAAGTTTTTCTACAAAATGGGTTGCATTGTTGTCTAATATAGGAGCTACTAACTCCTTGGGTCAACTTATTATCAAGTTTGACACCGCAGATGTGAAGCCTTGTCTTCCTTATCATGTATCCTTCCAAATCAATGTTGTGTACACAAAACATGTTATTGGGAGGACTGTCATCGACGAAGGTGCTTCAACATGTGTAATGTCGTTGTCTTGTTGGAGATCCATTAGAACTCCTGAGCTCTCTCTATCTCCTATGCTATTAACCGATTTTAATAGATGTTTGTTTATGTTTCATGGTATCATTTCCTCATTCTTTTTCTAGTTAGGGGGGAGACCATTTCAGTGGAGGTGGAAGTAGTCGATGCTCCATTCGACTACAACATTTTTTTAGGAAGGAGTTGGACTTATACGATGATGGTTGTTTCCTTATCAATTTTTTGAGTCTTGTGCTTCCCTCATGAAGGGAAGATCATAAAAATAGACCAAATGTCGTTCACCCACTGTAAATTCGTGACGAATCCGAGATCTATTGTCCCATTAAAAGAAAAATATTAGATGAAAACTGATAGCATTGGTGTCAGAATGTATCTTTTGTTGATGGGAACATTCAAATTTTCGACGGTTGTTTCATATATTCATGCTACCCCAGTTGGCTACCAAAAATAAATCCCCTTGATCCCTGTCACATGAGTTGGTTTTTTTCTAAACCACATAATTTGAGGATCCCTGGGTGTTACCCTCATCGTGTGAATCAATTGAAGGTCTTGTGCATGCTGGGATGGCCATGACGTTGTCTGCAACGAAGATATATTATCGAGCAATCCAACAAGCTTCTGTAGATTTTGATCTAGCTCCTTCATGGACAGAAGGAGAGGATCGATTTTCAGATCCTATTTGGGCTCTCAATTCTTCAAATTCACTCAATTTCCTTAGCATTGTCTTGCCTTCTGATGAAGCCATTATCGAGGCAATGAAAGTTCCAGAACAACCATGGGAGGATCTGCATCATCGATCTTACTTCCTCCCAGAACTTAGCCGAGTCAAAAGGGGAGAATTCCAATCAACTTTGAGTCAAGGTGTCGATTGTCTTGTGAACCCTTTGGCAAAACATGCTGTTTATGTTGAAGGGAACATGGCCAATATATCGAAAAATATTATGATCAACATCTCCAAGAACCCTAGAGTCATGGAAAATGTTTTTATCAACGCAAACTATTCTCCTGAAGAGATTCGCACCTATACCTCTTTATTCAAACATTTTCACGATGTTTTTTTCCTGGTCCTATGAGGAAATGTTGGGCATCGACCTCCAAATTTTCAAACATGAAATTATAACGTATGAGAATGCTAAGCCTATTCAACAAAAGTTGTGACTTGTAAATCCTAGGAAGGCAACAACTATAAAGGTAAAGGTTGAAAATCTACTTAAGGTCGGTTTCATTTACTTGATTCCTCTCATTGGATGGGTGTCAAATCTTGTTCCTGTAGATAAGAAGCAAGGAACCATATGCGTCTTATGGATTTATGCGATCTAAACAAAGATTGTCTGAAGGACAACTTCCCCACACCGTTTATCGATCAAATTATTGATGAGTGTGCTGGGAGAGAAATGTTTTCATTTATGGATGGATTTTCTAGGTATAATTAGATTCAAATCCAGCCTGAGGATCAAAATAAGATTGCATTCATATGTCCTTGGGAAAATTTCACATACAAAAAAATTCCTTTTGGTCTTAAAAACATTGGGGCTACATTTCTGTGGGCCATACAATTCGCTTTTGATGATTTAAAGCATATCGTTGAGGCATATTTGGATGATATCGCTACTCACTCTCACAAGAGAGAAGATCATCCAACACATCTTAGGATTATCTTTGAAAGATGTCGGTATTATCGCATTTGGTTAAATATTAACAAGTGCATCTTTTGCGTCGTTTCGAGGCATATGTTGGGATTTATAGTTTCCAACAAAGGGACCATGGTTGATCCTTTGAAGGTCGAGGAAATAGTTCAATTTCTTGCCTTGCATAACATTTTTCAATTACACAGCCTTCAAGGAAAATATAATTTCCTTTAATGTTTTATAGAAAACTATGTTGATATCACCAAGGGATTTATTTGCTTGTTGAAAAAAGGGTTCCCTTTCATTTGGGATGAGCTCGAGCAATGATCCTTCGATGCGCTTGTTTTATCCCCTTTGTTGAGTCCTCTGAACTATAGAAAGTATTTCTTGTTGTACATTGCAACAACGGAGTTCATAGTCGGCATGGTGTTATTTCAGGAAGATGATAGCCTCCAAGAGAATGTTATCTATTATCTCATCCTTGGTTTGATTGGGCCCGAGCTAAATTATTCACACGTCGAGAAACTGGCTTTGGAAGGTGTTCATGTTGTCCAGAGATTGTGGCGTTATATTTTTTTACGGAAGACAACTGTGATAGTTGATGTCAATCCATTTCAATACATCCTTAGACAACATATAATTGGGGGAAAATACAATAAGTGGATTGTCATATTACAAGAATTTGACTTGGACTTCTTGTTTTCCAAGTCCAATAAATCATTGGTATTCGTTGAAATTATTTTCGAGTTTCCATGGGAAGATGAGGAAAATGTTATTACGGACTTGTTTCCGGACGAACATGTTTTCCTTATCTCTTTTAGCGATCCTTGGTATGGAGATATATTGATATATCTCCAAAATCTGAAATTTTCTTTGCATCATTCATAGGATGATTGACATCAGGTTTTCCATCAGGTGAAGACACTTTGTATCGCCATGGGGTCGATTCAATTCTGCATCGTTTCTTGAATCATCAAGAGGTAGATTCTATGCTTAATGATAGCCATAGTGGAGCATGTGGCAGTCATATATCTGGGTTGGAAACAACCCAAAAAATCATGCGCACCAGGTACTTTTGGTCGATGATATTTAAATATTGTGTTGAGGAGGTCAAAAGGTGTCATTCATGTCAGATCTTTTCTCAGAAAATGTGTGCGCATCTTGCTCCATTATTTCCAGTCATCACCGTTGGTCCTTTCATGAAGTGGGGGATTAATTTCATGGCATGCCACCCACCTTTGATTAAGGGGCATCACTATATCATCATGGTCGTCAAATACTTTAAAAAATGGGTGGAGGCCACACCTACTTTCACAAATGATGGTTAGACAACATCGTTGTTTATATTCAACCAGATTATTGCAAGCTTTGGAGTTCTTAGGGAAATTGTCATTAACCATGGAAATCAATTTCAAAATCGAATGATGTCAGAGCTAGCATCTAAATTGGGTTTTAAGTAGGAGCATTTGTCTCCTTATTATCCACAAGCGAATGGTTAAGTGGAGGTCATTAATAATTCTCTCAAGACCATACTTCAACGAACTGTCAATAAGAGTAAATAAAATTGGACTTTGATGCTTTATTCGACCTTAAAGGAGTACCAAACCTCGGTTAAGACTGGCATTGGTTTCTCCCCTTTCCAACCCGTTCATGGGGTGGAAGTAGTCATGTCAATTGAATGAAAAATTCCTTCTTTGAAGATCTCTATTGATCTTCTGCCTGACACAACAGAATTGGAACCGTGTTTTGTTCATCTATAGCAGTGTCGTGATGCTGCCATTGCGAATGAGACATACAAAAATCATGTCAAGAGTTAGTACGGCAAGTTTGTCTGCCCAAGGATGTTTTCCAAGGGTGACCTTGTTTTAATTTATGATCAAGACAAGTTTGTGTTAGGGGCATGCAAATTTAACCCGATGTGGCATGGTTCGTACATTGTAAAGCTTTCTCTGTGGAAGGGAGCTTATGATTAATCTAATTATGAAGGTAACATGTTGTTCAAAGCCCAGGAATAGGCTCTACCTCAAGAGATATTATTCTTGATAGTCAATGTTCACGCGTTTTCCCCTTTATAATGATTATACATTGATAATATTTAGGATTTATGTAGTTCCCTTTTCTTTCTATTTCTGTTTCTTATGGTGCTTCTGCTTGATTGGCAGATGATGTTGGAGTCTTCAATCTATGTTGGGTTTGTGGATGGTGCAAGTCGTCACACTCAGAACCTTACTTCTGCCTCATGGGTGATTTACTCACCTTTGGGACTGGTTACATCTGGAGGTGCTTGTCTGGGGCTAACAACGAACAATGTGTCAAAGTATAGCGCCATGATTAAACTTCTATGGGATGTTATTTCACATGGCATGTTAGCTTTAAAAGTTCGCTTCGATTCCCAATTGGTGGTGTCACAACTAAATGGTGAATACTATGTGCATGATCCTACACTGCTCCGATGATTCCTTCAGGTGCATCTTCTAGAACATCATTAGTTACATTACTTATATTCATGTTTCTAGGAGTGAAAATTGTGTATCCAATGCATATGCTAACTATGTACTAGATTGGCATTTGTCACATCATTAATCAGAAGCACCTACATAAATGTACATAACACAATTTTACATCTACACCTATGTACCAAGGCAAAATGAGTCTGTATATATATTATTTTATGTCCATTAAGTACAAAAAATATTGATCATAAGTTACAAAATTGGGCCTCTAGCCCCGAATGTCTATCTAATGATACAAAGTATGATATAAAATCTATGTTGAGGGTCTTTCCCTCGCATTTGTCCCTATATCACACTACGACATTGGCCAAAGGTAAAAAGAGCCGCACCCAAGTCCATGGTACACCAACTACCTATCATTTTATTTTCTCTGACAGATACTCAATCTGAATCATTGACACTTGGTGTGCCAATCTATCCATATTTCTATGGACATTCTAAAGGGTTCTCTTGACATCCCCTCCCGATTGATCTATATTGCATCCTCTACGATGGTGGTGCAGGTATCCCTCGGGCCTCCTCAGTCCGATATCTGTATATCCATTACATTTTGCTATTTTTTTTATCCATCCCAAAAATATTTTGGTTTTCATCTTGAGATAAATAAAATCACGAAAAATTAAATAATTTCAAAAATTAAAAAGTTTCTTTACCAATATTTCCTAGCGTGACACAATGAGGTATAGGCATATATGGGTCTCTAGAAAATCTTATCCCTTCATAGGGATAGTTATGAATCGCTATGATCTGACGTAGCCACCAATAAAAAAAGGCGTCGTCATAAGGGTTTGTCAGATGCCCACCTCCTAGTCGATGTATCAAAGTGGACCATCACAACATACATGGTTTGTGGAGTCTATGTGTTGCCATAAATACTCTAGAACTCATAGATTTTGGGAAACATGTTCACTGACCAAGGCTGTTTGACTTTCCCCTCGACTAGGCGTCATATCCGTTAGTCATTCTTGCAGGCACCCTTTCAAAAAAGAAAGAGCATAAAATGTTTCCATACCCAAAATTCTTCATTTTCCCATTCTTGCATTCTATGAGATGTGCTTTCATACTCTACAACAAATATGTATTCCATTCATATATAATTGTCCGTAAACACTCTACAACATAAAAAATACATGGTCTCGATTCTTGGTGTAATGAGGCAGATCTGCGTTTGGTTCCCAACAACTGAAAAGTAATTTTTGAGACCATGTGTACTTTCGAAAATGACGATGAGACAACATCATTGTTTGTATTCAACTAGATTATTGCAAGGTCTAAATTTTCGAGGGATATTGTCACTAACCATGGTAGTCACTTTTAGAATCGAATGATGTTAGAGCTAACATCTAAATTGGGTTTTAAGTAAGATCATTAGTCTCCTTATTATCCACAAGTGAATGATCAAGTGGAGGCCATTAATAAGTCTCTCAAGACCATACCTCATGGAACTGTGACTAAGAGTAAATTGAATTGGCATTTGATGTTTTATCCATCCTTCTGGGAATGCCATACCTTGGTTAAGACTACCATTGGTTTCTCGCATTCCAACTCGTTCATGGGGTGGAATAAGTCATGCCAATTGAATGCAAAATTCCTTCTTTGAAGGTTTCTATTGAGCTTCTACCCGACACGACAAAATTGGAAGCACGTTTTGTTCATATAGACTAGCTCAGTGAGAAACATCGTGATGCTGCCACTACGAACGAGACACACAAAATCATGTCAAGAGTCACTACGACAAGTCTTTCTGCCCAAGGAAATTTTCCAAGGGTGACCTTGTTTTGATTTATGATTAAGACAAGGATGCATTAGGGGAAGGTAAATTTAATCTGAGGTGGCATGGTTTGTACATCGTAAGGCATGCCCTCTAGAAGGGATCTTATGATTAATTTTAGTATGAAGGTAACATGTCATTTGAGCCCAAGAATGGGCTCTACCTCAAGAGGTACTATGCTTGAGTGTCAATGCTCAAGTGTTTTCCCCTTTGTAATTATTATATATTGATAGTATTTAAGATTTATGTAGTTCACTTTTCTTTCTAATTCAGTTTCTTATGATACTTATGATTGATTGGAAGATGGCGTTGGATTCCTCGATTTATGTTGGGTTTGTAGATGGTGCAAGACGTCACACTCAGAACCTTACTTCTACCTCATGGGTGATTTAGTCACCTTTGGGCCAACTGGTTACATCCAGAGGTGCTTGTCTGGGGCCAACAATGAATAATGTGGTTGAGTATAGCATCATGATTAAACTTCTATGGGATGTTATTTTTCATGGCATGTCATCTTTACAAGTTCTCCCAGATTCCCTGTAATGTCCCCACTTTGGGACATCATCACAGGGCAGAGATTTATGATGACCAGAATAGCCAGATGGATGCTATAGCGACTACAGGGGTATTTGAGAGGAATTTTGGGGTATATATTTCATTGATGATCATATTCCATCATTATGAGCCATTCCGCACAGGTTGTCTTTGGTTTCGTTGCATTCCGATGATTTCCAGGATTTTGACTATTTTGAGCTATAAGTCAATGGAATTCACTTAAGAGGTCATTTTGGGCACATTACTTGGAGGAACCTCTCAGTGTAATAGCTCATTGGAATCAGGAGGAGAAACACTACAGGATGGGATGTCTAGAAGTGACTTTCAATGGCCAGGGAAGCCACAAGGAGAGATAATGAGATTTTCAAAGGTAAAAAGGTTAATTAATTAATTAAATATTAATAAAATGAAAGTCACTTTGGAGGGACAAGGTGAGCCAAAAAGTATAAAGGAAAGGCAAGGGCCTCTTCTCATTCATTCATGTATGATCTTATTTTGATTTCTGGCTTCTATCTAGTGAGCCCAATATTGGGGGTTTTGAGGGTTTTGACATAACAAACCCTAGAGGACGATTCAGTGGTGAAAGATTCCACCTATATTGTCCCAAGCTTGGTCTCGGAGATGCAATACTCTCCCACACTATTATAGTTCCAGATCTACTCAGTTGTAGGAGGATTCTACATCAGTTTCATGTGCAGATAGAGAGAGGGCGCACCAGTTGAGGGATTCCAGCAAGAGGGGTGCACCATCTTTGGAGAGAGATTTGTTGTAGGATATTGGCAGGGCCGTTGAGGATTCTATCACTTGGGTTTTCATTGTAGGGCCTTGGACATTAGAACTAGTGCTTCCTGAGACAGTTTTATGGCTTAGATTATTTCTTGAGTAGTGGGGCGAATTGAAGAGAAGGAGGGAATTTTTGAGATCCAGATCTAGTTCGTTTGGAGGGGTTACACTTCAGATCTGACCCTGAGACTTCACCTAGTGACTTGCAGTGTCCCGATCTATATTTCTGGAGAGTTTCAGAGCATTTGGAGGCCTCCTTCAGCATGGATGAATTATCTAGGGTTTCAGTCATCCAGTGGGGCGCACCATTCAGTGGGGGATTTCAGATCTACAGAGATTGAGAGGGNTGGGTTGTTCTTACCATCACCCGATCTATCAGTTGGCATATTTATTAGGGTGATTGGACACTTTTGGCAGCAAGGCCAAGTTATTGAGGGTTTCAACCTTCTATTGGAGCGTGGCATTCTTCAGCTGGAGAGTTTTGGCATTCAGATCTGCTTGTATTGATCTTCATTTCTTATTTAGCCTTTGGAGGCATCTTTTGTATTAGCAGGAGAATTTTGTAGTAGCTCTTATCTATTGTATATCTTCTTCGCCATTTGTTGAGCATTCCAGATCGTCATCTTCATTGTAGCAGGTTTCTCTATTTTATGAATAAAGAAGAATTGAGATGTTTTGGCTTGTCTATCTTATTGCATATGGTTGAGGTATGTTCCATGGTTATCTCTTTCTGTTATTTGCTGCATACAAACATATAAACACATCTAAAAGGTAGATCAACAAAGTGTTTGACAAAATACCTCACTCAGAAAAAGTTTTAAAAAGACACCAAAACAGTGATGATCCTTGCGTAATGTCTTGGGATCATTACATTTCCAATTGGTGGTATCACAAATAAACGGTGAATACCATGTGCATGATCCTACACTGATCCGAAGAGTCCATCGGGTACGTCTCTTGGAATGTCATTTTAGTTACATTACTTATATTCATGTTTCTAGGAGTGAAAATTTCGTATCCGATGCATATGCTAACTATGTACTAGATTGGCATTTGTCACATCATTAATGAGAAGCACACACAAAAATTTACATAACACATTTTTACATCTACACATAAGTACCGGGGAAAAAAGAGTCTCTCTATATATTGTTTTAATTTCCATTAAGTACGAAAAATGTGGATCATAAGTTACAAAATTGGACCTCTAGCCCCGAATGTCTATCTACCGATACAAAATCTATGTCAAGGGTCCCACCCTCTCATATGTCCCTATAACACACTACAAAATTGGCCAGATGTCGGAAGAACAACACCCAGGCCCATGGTACACCAACTACCTACCGCTGCATCTACTCTGGCATATCCTCGATCTGAATCATTGACACCTGGTGTGTCAATATATCAAGATTTCTTTGGACGTTCTGAAGGGTTCTCTTGGCATCCCCACCTGGCTGCTCTATACCACATCCTTTATGACAATGATGCAGGTGTCCTTCATGACTCCTCAGTCTAATATCTTCATATTGATTGCATTTTGTTAGATTTTGTTATTCATCCCAAAAATATTTTGGTTTTCCTCTTGAGATAAATAAAATCACTACAAATTAAAAAGTTTCTTTATCGATATTTCCCAGCGCAACACTAGGAGGTACATGCATATCTAGCTCTCTGGAAAAGATTATCCCTTCATAGGGATAGTCAAAAATCACTATGATATGACATTGCCACCAATAAAAAAAGGCATCTTCATAAGGGTTTGTCAGATGCCCACCTCCTAGTCATTGTATCAAAGTGTGACCATCACAACATGCATGGTTTGTGGATTCTATGTGATGCTA
The DNA here is from genome assembly GCA_009831015.1 of Picea engelmannii. Classification (NCBI taxonomy): domain Eukaryota; kingdom Viridiplantae; phylum Streptophyta; class Pinopsida; order Pinales; family Pinaceae; genus Picea; species Picea engelmannii. Next base: position 267,593 of record ML799437.1, on the reverse strand, counting down.
TAAATACTCTAGGACTGATAGCCTTTGGGAGGCATGTTCGCTAACCAAGTCACTTTTACTTTCCCCTCAATTGGGAATCATATCCGTTAGTCATTATTGTGGGCACCCTTTCAAAAAAGAAAGAGCATAAAATGCTACCATACCCAAAATTATTCATTTTCCCATTCTTGCATTCTATGAGCTATGTTTTTATAATTTGCAGCAAAGATGTACTCCATTCATATATAATTGGTCGTAAACACTCTACAACATAGAACATGTGCATTCTCGATGCCTAGTGTAATGAGGAAAATCCCACAATCCTGGTAATGGTTTGTAAAATAACTTTCAAACTCAAGTTCTCTATGTTATAGTTTGGGACTAGAATCCCAACCCATTGTATCCCTAGGTGCAGTAAAGTGCTATATAATCCTTGATGGTCATTCCTATTTCCCCTCAGGTGCAGAGTTTGACCATGTCACCCTGTTGTGAGATCCCTTTGAGGAAATAAATATCATCAACCTCTAGTTTGAGAGATTGTCCATCCATCATGAATGAATCCGCATCTGTTTCCTAATAACTGATCAAAATTTGTAGAAGCATTTTTTGATGCCACATATTTGGGCACTCATAGAATTTCCTTAAGACACTTTATCAGAAGGCTTCCAATACCTTCAGGTTGTCTTTGATTTCATTATCAATATCCTCATGTTCTCTTTCTCTCCATTCAGTCACCATCTTGAAGTCTGAAAGACAAAAAGAGAGGTTAATCTCTCATGTTTCAAAGTTTGCGTACATATACGCACATTTATTTGGTGACAATCACGTATATATGCAGTTGTTGTTAAGAGAAAGTAGGTATAGGGTTGGGTATATATGCCCCGTGCCACTGACGGGCGTGTACAAGCCTGCCCCTTCTTAAAAATAAAAAAATACTAAATGGAAATTTGCATAAATTGAAAAGTTTATGGATGAAAATGAAGAGGATAAAGTGCTTGCTAACTTGGTTTAAACAGTGTGCGAATCCGACTCCTATAGCTCTCGCAATGATCCCTGGAAGTTCGAAGGGTTTTTTTCTCAATTTGCACTATATGGGTAAAAACTCAAATAAAAAGTTAATTTGGGTCAATTTTTCCTATTATAATGAATTTTTACCCATTTTTTTACATAGTTTTTTACTATTTTGTCAATTTTAAGCACCTAATGAATCTATTTTTTGAATGAGATGACTGTTCAAGTGTTTAGATTCCATAGGGAAGATGATTAAAAATGGCATTTTTATACATGTTGGGCCATTTTCTTGACTGTTTTTAGGTAATGTTTTGTTGATTAAGGTTGGCTGTCATTGATGTCAACTCTTGAAGAAAACCCCGCAACACAAAGGTTTGGGTAGTGGACCCAAGATTGTTTGATTTTAAGATGACTCATTATTGTCTCATCATGGTTGATAAGAAGTAAATATGGATGAACTCCAAAGTGGTCCCCTTATGGTGAAAGACCTCACGGGAAGACGCTTTTTCAGAGTAAGAGAATCCATGCTTGATTATGGAATAATGAGTTGAAGGACATTGAATTTGTTAGGAAAACTATCCTAGATAGATAGTGCTTGTCATGCCATTTCTGGTGGTATGTGGAACGTCACATAACTCCTCACGGTTAGAGAGTTATGACCATACGAAGTTGGAGAACCCCTCATAAGTCTTATAGAAGCCCCCAAGGGTCAAAGTGCTTTGCAAAAGAAATTGTTTTAAATAAAGAAGCCCTAAAATAAGGAAAGTGTAAGGCTACATGAAGATATAAATAAGAGGCAAAGCTCACTCATTAAACACACACTTGTACATATTGTATATCTATTTTCTTGTGTAAATCTTCTTGTAAATACTTGTGGATACATCTGAAGTGGCAAACGTCTGAGGTAGCACAAAGGGTTGACGAAGAAATTTTTGGATTCACAGAAAACCCTATTTTCTGATGCATACGCAGGCTGTCTGTGTATAGGGTGCATATACATTGAAGGTATACGTGGGTTGACTGTGTATAGGGTGAGTATGTAAACGGGTTGATTGTGTATAGGGTGAGTACATGTTCATAAAGACATGAAACTTGAGAATATGAAGGTGAAGAGGTTCTAGATTCTGAGATCAAGATCCCAGGAAGGTCTAGAGTGCTTAGATACATCAGATCCATCCATTGGTTCAAAAGGTATGTCTTATTTCTATGAATAGTTGAATTTTGATGTATGCATGAGGAATGGCAATGGAGATTTGAGGATTCTCCCTAGAGAGACTAGTGGCTACATGGGATATTCTATATAAGTCAGATCTACATAAATACAGTGTTGGTATATTTATCATTGATACTTCTTGTTGAGGCACATCTTGTATTTCTTGGCATATGGCTAAGAGTTTTTATGGTACATGGTTGAGATCTTGTATTTATTGATGTATTGAGAAATTGAAAATCAGAAAGGGGTTGATGACTAAGATAATGTGAGGGATATTATACTTGTTCATGATTACACATACCTATATGGAACATGAATAGAGAGAGACATACTTGCCTTGAGTAGAGGTTATGTATGAGGATGCATGCACATGGTACAATTACAGTATGGATACAGTGACAGGTTACAAATCTATGTGAAAAAAGTTACATAGGGTCAAATTTTTTCAAGTGAAAGGAAAACCTAGTTTCAGAAGGCATATGCAGACTGCATAACAGATAGGGCGCGTACATACGTGGGATGAATCACTACAGGTTGCGCATTTGTTGTATTTTTTTAGATACATGTTTAGTTTAGGTACGGTTTGATTACAGGGTAGTTGTACAGATTGGATACATGGCAGTGGTACAAGTTGATACAGTTGTACAACAATATATCTCACAGTGACAAGTTGACAGTGGTTCCATCATTCTACTTCTACTTCAGGGCGGTTGGACGGGGCAAGGATAGGTGGTTGTATCCACCTTCCGGTTGTAGCTAGAGAACATAGGGGGTTGTAGCCTCCTTTTGGTTCTAGCTAGTGAATTGGGGAGTTGGAGCTTCTTTCAGGTTGTAGCTTGAGAAACCAAAGGGTTGGAGCCTCCTTCCAGTTGCAGCGGGAAAACAAAGGAAGTTGGTGCTTCCAATGAATGTAATTCTTCAAGACATATAAGAAAAATCATTCCGTGGTTTTCTACGGATTTGGGTTGCCACGTAAAATACTGGTGTACTGTGTATGTGTGTGATTCTTTATTTGTTATTGCTCATTATTGGATAATAATTCTACATTGATATAACATTTGAAGAAAAAGGATTATAATTATGCTATTACTGATTCACCCCCTTGTCAGTAATCCAACATGTTTATGTCACTATCATATAGGGTAGAATTCATTTTGCCTTGCATTTTGCACAATCTATGACTTTTTATACATTTTCCTTAGGGTCAACACCACTTACTAGAGACACAAGCATTTTCCATTGATATCATATGTCGTTTGGTTCATGGTAGAGACTACCGTCATGGGAATTCTAGATAGCACCTTGCTTTTCCTTTTGGTGCCCATGATGATGTTGTTCTTAGGCTCGGGAGTCTTGTTAGTCCTGCCATGACATTGTGTTGAAGCCTCATATTCTTCTCAATCTTATTCTGGATATTTACCCGTGGGGCTCCCATACTTTTGTGTTCAATTTGTGACTGCACTGCATACTTACCGCTCACACTTTTGAGCCTAATGAGTGCTTCAACTTGTTGTTTCTCACCCATTTGCTTACGCATTCTCATCAATCTCTATCCTTGGAATCTTTTCCTTTGTAATTTGACACTTGTACCCTATGATGAAACATTCCCCCAAGAGTCCATATCCTACATATGCTTCCTTCCATTGAGCATAGGTACGTTCCTTGTGCTTAGAACTAGTTTGCTTACCCATGACACTCATTTCCTCCGTGTATTCTAGCATTCTTTTATTCTTTTTCAGGATTTCCAATATGAAAAAGACAAAAAAAATAAAATAATAAAAAAAAGAGCATGAGAATGAGTCTTCTTTTCAGTTATTGGAAGCAGTCAAGCTGCCTCTGAAAAAAGAACAATGTTTTGAGTCTGGTCTCAACAAATTTGGGTTTACTATGACTTTAGGAAACTGAACTAGTTACACAAAGTTCTTACTCCTTCGATTGGTTATTCTTCTAGTCACTATGGAGAGTATGTTGTTGCCTCCTACATCAGATACTTATGTCAATGTTCATGTTTAATCCATGCTGCCTAAGTCACATCATTATGTTGTGATCTTTTTCAGAGGAATTTTTATCCTGTGTCAACCATTCCACATAATTATTGACTTTGCAAGTTGACCTTCCCATATGTCAAGTAATTCTCATAATCAAAAGCATATTTTTCCTATACTCATGCTATTATGGAAGGTCCCCATCGACTTCCTTCTAGAGGGTCAACTCTTATCGACTACGACACATTTCTTTGAGAGTTTGACCTAGAGTTACACCCTGGATGAATTTACACCATTGACAGTGTTAAATTTTCTACTATTATTAGGTTACTTTCAATTTACTAGATAACAATAGCATAGATAGGATCACTGAGAGAAACACAATCAAAAGAGTACACAACATTTGGGAAACCCTCATGGGGAAGAAAACCCAGCAAAACTTCCTTAATATAGATAGCCAATACAATGCCAAGACAATGAACCAAACAACACAAAAATTCCTCTCCCAAGGATGCGCCTCTCTCTCTCTTCCTTCTTTCAGAAACTGGTAACTATATATTCCTTCAATACTTGCGCACTAGATGAGTGAGCTGAGTGTGTGTCTAAATGAGGCATTGGCCTCTCTTATTTATACAATCTAGCAGGTGTGAACATAAGTGTCTTTTCACTGGCAGGGCCGACTTCTCATTCTGGGTGGTTAGAACCACCTTTATTTAATATGGGGGCTGACTTCTCATTCTGCGTATTACAATTAGGGCTTGACCAATCTGAAAAAGGGGATTTGGTCAATTACAATGCCCAACATGATCAATCCACAAAAGGGGATTGATCTAATCAATAATAAATATATTTTATCTTTATCCACAAAAAGGGATAAGAATATTCTTTGCAGTTACACAATATTTTAACACTCCCTCTTAACATGAAGGATATTCTTTATCTTTTGACAGGTCATCGGATGTCAACATAAACTAGGCAACAACATCCACTGGATAGCATCATCAACTGGGCAACATCATCAACTGGGTAACATCATCAACTGGATAACATCATCAACTGGCTAACATCATCAATTGGATAACATCATCAACTGGGTAACATCATCAACTGGATAATAGGAGGCATCAATATAATCCACTTGGTCATCTGACATCATGATCACTGACTGGCATATCTATAAATCATCAGAAGTTTTTTTCTCTTTATCTTCGCGCAGAAGATACTCTTTCTTTCTTTCATCTTCACACAAAAGATACTTCTTTCTCATCTTCACACAGAAGATATCTTATCTTCACACAGAAGATGTCTTATCTTCACACATAAGATATTCTATGAGTTTTTCCATTCCTTTTATGTTCTCCCTTCTCTTGTAGTCATCTATCTCACCCATCCACTGGGGAGGACTACTACCATAGCTTCACTCCTAGTCATCCCACATGAACTAGAGAAGCTAAGATGCTAGCCTAGGCAAGACTAGACTCCCTTTCCATGATCCATGCAGGATCATGACACAAACCTCAAGAGCCAACGAAACATTCCACATGGTCAAGGTTTGTGTTCCAGGCTACTCAATCCTTGGCCAGAGGAGATTATCTGCCCACTGGCCCTTGGAGAAACATCCACATTCCTCTCTAGGAGGGTGGGCACAACCCTCTCTATGAGAGTATTCTAGCATGTCCCTAGAGTATCCAAAACTCAACACTTGGAAAGAGGATAACCTTGGAAAATTTCTCATTCCCCTTCTCTTTTCCTTCTCTATGAAGGTCTACCTGTGGGATTTCTCTTTCCTTCTCTATGAAGGTCTTTTCTCTTTCTCCTTCTCTACGAAGGTCTAGCTATGGGATATGAAAAAATATCTTGTGGTCCAAAATATTTCCATGGTATAATACCATGCTACCCATATATTGGGCACCATCCATCTACTGGATAACTTTCATCTTGATCAAAATATCTAGGCACCATCCATTTGCTTTCCTAACTGCATCAAATCATGATCCTCCATTTCGAACTCAAAGACATGGATCCCTCTTGCACCAAACTAATAGCTTCTAATCATCATCCTTGAAGTTCTTTTTTTGTAATATCCTGGGTTCCTTCTTGAGTTCGAACATTTCTTTCTGACTTTATACTGGATCAACCTTCTCCCTCTGCATCTATAAGAATGGTACTGGAGCAACCTGTAATTATCTGCATCTTATCAACTCTATCTGAGTATCCATCTTTTTGTTCATCTTGAAAATTTTTGTTCTGCATCTTTAGGAGCCTCCTGCTCCTATATAAATACTAGATATTGTCTGGTATTTACTGACTATCACCATATCATATGTCCTTCTCATGCTGTCTAACTTCTGCAAGTTAAGACATAAGTTCTTTCTTCCGAGACCTATAAACTTACTTACAATATGCTTTCTGAAATAAATATTTTATCTCTTTCTTCATCCTTTTCTTTGATACTTCCTTCATAAGTCTGCATAGATACTGAAGTAAAGCGAGGTTAGTTAACATTCTCACAAAAATATCTAACTTGTAATGATAAAGTATTAAATTAAACAAGATACTAGAAATAAACATGAATACTTATCTTTTGTTTTTGTGTGGGGAGGCTCCACAGACTCCACCATTTGCTATCTTTATTCAAATCAACTATCTTCAACTTAAAGTACATAACCCTCAATTTCTGCTAAATCTTTCTTTGAGGGAGGAGATTCCTCTTCCTTTGCCACATGTGCTTGATACTTTCTTTTCCCTTTTCCTTGAGGACAGTCATACAAAAAGTGTCCCAACTTTTGACAGTTGTAGCATCTGATATTTGAAACATCTTTCTTCTTATCTAGAAGTCTTACAGAGTTAGCTTCTTTATTGTTCTTCCTAAAGGAACTTATTTTGTTCTTTTGAGCTGTAAGAGATTCCTCTTCATCAACAATTAATATCTTCTATTGGTATGTAAGTCTAGATTCTTCGTGTGTGTAATCTACCCATAACTTATCAAACTTGGGTAACTTGCTTCTTGCACACACTCTTTGTACAAAAGGAATCCAAAATGTTGGAAACCCATTTAGGGTTGTGATTACAAGCTCTTTTTCACTAATGACATCTCGAATAGTTGCAAGCTAATCTATGATATGAGAAACTCTCATAAGATAGGATGTGACAGATTCTGAGTTTTCCATCTTCATATTACGAAGCTGATTTCTTAAGGAAAGATTCTGGCTAATGTCTTTTCTTTCATATAACCTGATGAGTGCTTCAGAAATTTGCCTTGCTGTCTGTAGTTCAGAAATATGTGGGATCAAGTGATCCTTTACTAAATCTGACACAATTCTCTTTTCTTTCTTTTCATTCTTCTTATGCTTGGTATTTTGTTCATGTTCATCTGGTTCTGGTACACCCATTGTAACATGTTCTAGGAGATCATTCTTGTCTAGAATCATCTACAACCTATGCTTCCAAGATATGAAGTTTCTAGATCCTTCCAGCCTATATTCTACCCTCATGCTGGTAGCCATTCTTTCTTCTAGAAGAAACCCTAGCCCTCTGGGATATAGAAATAATAGAAAAATCAAATTTCTTGGATCTGAAAACTGAACTCACCAAAAGATGTGCTGAACTGAGACAAGTAGCCTGGTATGTTTAGATTTCAGAAAATCCAACTTTTACCCCTCCAAACTTGATCTACGGATTTCTGGACTAGTGTTTCTAGTTTTCTGGTACTTCTGGTACTCTGGTACTTCTGGTACTCTGGTTGTCTGGTACTTTTTGAAAACTAGGGTTTCACTTTCCGGGAGATCTAGCCACTGAAAAGTTTCATTCAGGATGCCAAAATATTCCTTGAGTTAGGACACACCTTTCTATATGGATTTGGGGCTGAAATTCTTCTTCAATAAAAAACCCTAATTTGCATGTACGAAAACAATAACGTTTTTATTTTTCCTGTGAAAGATGCTCTCTTCAGCTTAGCTCTGATACCATGTTAAAGTTTATGCTATTATTAGGTTACTTTCAATTTACTAGATAACAATAGCATAGATAAGATCACTGAGAGAAACACAATCATTAGAGTACATAACATTTATCCAAGGAAACCCTCATGGGGAAGAAAACCCAACAAAACTTCCTTAATATAGATAGCCAATACGATGCCAAGACAATGAACCAAACAACATAGAAATTCCTCTCCCAAGGATGCGCCTCTTTCTCTCTTCCTTCTTCCAACAACTGGTAACTGCAGCTTCCTTCAATACTTGCTCACTAGATGAGTGAGCCGAGTGTGTGTCTAAATGAAGTGTCGGCCTCTCTTTTTTATACAATATGGAAGGTGTGAACAAAAGTGTATTTTCACTGGCAGGGCCGACTTCTCATTTTGAGTGGTTAGTGTTAGCGTCGGAAGTCACTCCTGGATTGCAGCAGGAGCAGAGCCCGACGCCCATTAGTTTTATGTCACGGTAGTTTTTAATGGGTGATCAAATGGGTAGAGACTCGGGAATATATCACTCAAACTTGGGGACTGGGTCCGGCATGCGAGGAACAAAGGAGGTCTTGATCTAACTTCAGTCAGTGGGTTGATTTGAAAATGAGCAGGTTGAAGACTTGGTGAGAAGAGTGGACAAACTACCTCAGGCAAGAGGCCTTTCAGTAATTTGTAGAAGAAAAACTCTGAATGTGAGATCCTCTGGTTCAGAGTTTTGAGAAACTGAAAGGGGGAACTTGATTGGATTCTCCAATTCCAAGTCGTTCAGTGCTAAGAAAATCACAGGGACCGATTAGAAATAGTGCAACTGTTACAGTGATCAAACTCTACATCATCCTATAACAGTTACCGCTCGACTGGATTCTCCAATTCCGAGCCGTTCTAATACAGTGTAAACAAAGACGCGAAAGAAAAACTGACATTCATAAGACAATAAGTCTCAAGAGTCTAGACATAACCAGGAAAACAATGCTTCATTAAAGTTTACCACCGGGAGCCTTGTTCAACCATTGATGCTTACAAAAATGGCGAAAATGCCTACATATACTCCAAAACAACAACAACAGCAAAAACAAGACGCTGCATTAAAATATTGCGTCTGCATGTCTTCTGACAGTCTGCCCATGCAAAATCAGGATGATCATGCGCCTATGACAGACACTACCTTAATTTGCATGGCCTTTGGAGGGGAGGTAGCCGAAACATTACATGCCAAAATGGCGTGTGCAGACTTCTCTGTCTAATTGAGGACTTCGGCATGGCTTCTTTGGATAATTGGTACACAAAACTCCTTTGAATAGACCACTTTCCAGACCCTCCATATCTCATATTCAATGAATGAAAGGAGGTTTCAACCATCCATTCTTGCCTTCATTTACTCCAAGCGGAAATCGGGAGCAAAATCATATCCGCTGGCATTTGGAAATCGCGATGATCCTTTCGGCGACTGGACTCAATGCTTTTGGCCCCTTTGCTTAGATTTTTTGTTTCCCAAATGACCACGGACTGTGACCCTACTTTTATTTCCATAGGGGCTTTCGGCATTCGCGAATAGGAAGGAGCTGATCCTTGCTTATCATAGTTGCGATGGGTGAAACGCCAAGATGGCTCAATTGGGTGCCACACGTCCTCCAAATTTGATGGTCCTAAACTCTCCTGACGTTGCTGTGGGCCCCAGGTCCTGGACGCTCTTGTTACTTCGCGCATCGGGGATATGAGGGAGCTGCTACTTGCGCTTCGAAGCCACGATGGGCGAAAAGGTGGGGAGCCTAATCGTGCGCCAAGTGTCTGCTTCAGATGGATGGCTGAGAGTGCCCCTTGATACTACGGGCTAGACTTTGGGCACCATCGACGCTTCGAGGTTCGGGGTTTCGAAATGTACAACGACATAAAACCTTCACCCCTTGAACTCACGACTGCCGAAAAGCCGACGCGACTGGATCTCGTGCCACGCGTCCCTCGAATGGACGACCGTTATTCTTCCCTGCATACAATATGGGTGCGATCTATTTGCGCTAATCTCGGCGCAACTCTACTATCCACGATTTCCCGCTACCACCGATCTGCTCTTATGAAAGGATCTGGACCGTCGTCAATATAATTTCGCTCGCTTACTGGCTGGAAGCTTGAAATGAGATTTTTCCATGCTGCGCTTGGGCGCTCCTCGTACAACTTGCAGACCCGAATACTCTTGTGCCTAGGACAAGAAATGTCGCTAACAGTTAGAACCACATTTATTTAATATGGGGGCTGACTTCTCATTTTGCCTATTACAATTAGGGTTTGACCAATCCGCAAAAGGGGATTTGGTCAATTACAATGCCCGACATGATCAATCCACAAAAGGGGATTGATCTAATTAATAATAAATATATTTTATCTTTATCCACAAAAGGGGATAAGAATATTCTTTACAGTTACACAATATTTTAACAGATAGGTGTACTTGTGCTTAGCAGATGACATTTTATCATTGGTTGTTGACTGAATGGTTTCTCTTATGTTTGACGAAAAGAACATTATTCACACAATGGGATTCATGCAATACCTTGGATTCCATTTTTCCCCATTGTTGTTTTCCTCATCTTTGTTGGCAATCTTCATTATTGGATGTTATTCAAAGGGTCACTTTTGTGCACTATTTACATCTGGTGCATGTGGAAGGCGTAGTTCGTGGTGGTCCTTTCAATATTTTCGCCCAAGTTATTTCAAATCTTTGGTCTTCTGCTACTCCTCGTGTTGGTTGATGGGGGATACATTAATTCCCTCCTTCCAACGAATCTCTTCCTATCTACTTCGACACATATTTCTCTGGGATATTGATCTAGAGTCTTTATTCGTACCTTGGGGCTTGCAACCATCAGTGGCAGGTTCCCTCACTATTGACAGTGGGAATACATAAATGTCCTCTGATCGATAGATTATACCATTTGTTAGAAATCAAGTCCTTTATTCACACTTGTTAGATTGTACTAGGTACCTTGACACCCATTATTATTATCGGTGGGTTGTCTCGCGTTTGTTAAATGTATACATCAATGAATGATAATTAAATGTCATTTCATTGTATTTGAATTCAACACATCTATTCACATAGTGTAGACTCATACCACAACAGTTGGTTTGAAGACCCCAGGAATGTAGTAGCATCACCTCTTTTATGTCATTTCCCGAGTTGCATTGAATAATACCACTTCCACTCATGACATCAATACAGGTAAAGGATCGGTTATTCAACTCATGTTTCTAGATATCCTTCACTGATTTTGAGACATAGATCCACTATGTATCTCTTTCATGGCTATGATATCTTTTTGACATGGATCCACTATGTATGTGTTTCATGGCCATGATCAATAATTTTCTATATATACATTCTTCATGGATCCATAGTGTACATGATTGGAAAGCATACTTGTTAGCACACCTGAGCATGGGTATGCCCACCTCGGGAATAGAGTATTTTGACTTGTTTCTATCATTGGTTGTTGTTCTTAGATTGGATTATGGTGACCTTCACCTTGGCTTACTTCTTCTTCATTTTGAAGACTTATAATGTATTTTGTTGATCATTTGTTGTTCTGACCTCACACATTAGGGGGAATATGTTATAGAATGAATTTCCATCATTGAATCATTGATGCCTGTGTTGGCCTTGTCCCTATCCTATTTACAGACACATTTTCCTCGTACCTCCTTTGGATCATCTAGAAAACACTTTTTTAGAACTTGTACGTGCCCTAACAATTATGCGGCATGCATATACGCGGGTTTCCCAAAATAAATTCACGTACATGTCATTAAATGATAATTTTTTAGTTAACTAACTTTGTTCACCCGCAGTCAATCATCTTTAACTAATTGGAGATGAATTAAATAGAGCATGAATCCAAGGAGAAAGGTAATGAATGAATGCATAAGAAAGTAAAATAATGTTGGTTGAACCTCGCCAAGTCTGCAAGCCCTAGAATATACCTTGCTCTTCTAGTCATTAGATGTGGAAACTTGTGTTTCCATCCATTCATGTAGACTACCTTATCAGATTAAGAAACTTGTGTAAGTTTTCTTTGACTCTGACGGTGTATCAAAGTCATAGGTGTATTGTGTTTGTAGAAGATTGGGTGGAGGGACCCATGGTCCTTTCGACAGAGCAGTGCCATGATAGAGAAAGTAATATCCTCACCTTCAGACTGTTGATTTGAATATAAAGATGCTCATATCTTCGATATTTTGTGTTCTTAATGCTTAATTCAGAGTTGTTGAATGGCTATTGTTTAGAACACAAATTGCAGTGAATCTTTTCATATTTGATCAAAATGATTAGTTAGTTATCAGTATAACTAATTTTTCTTATAGTCCTGTATGAATAAGTTTTACAGGTTTCATAAGAAGCAATCTAGAAGGAGCAAGAGGACTTCAAGTTTTGGATCTACACCAAAGGTAAGACTTCAAGTGATTTCATCTTTCCCTCTTTCATGAAAGTTAGTTATTTTGATTAAATTATAAAATATTTGGTGGGTTGTTATATTGTTTTTAGTGAAATCCTAGTCGAGGTAAATCAATTGATGGTCGAGGTCAAGGTAGATCGACAACATCAAAAACAGGTCGAAGTCAAGGAAGATTGACAACAAGTCGAAGGTCGAGGAAGTCGACCAGGTAAATTCGAAGTCGAAGATATCGAAGACAAGTCAAACGACAAGAGGTTGAAGTGCGGTCATGAGATGACCAAATAGAGATCGAATGAAGGCCGACTGGTAAACTTGACTTGGAGTCGACTGTAACAGAATCCAAGGATTTACGGGATTTGTAGCCAATTATATGCATGGATCTATAACTGCCTTTGGGCTCCAATATTTAAGGTTTTTCCTATTGTAAATCCTATAAATAGGTGTGTTGTAAGGCCGTAAAGGCTCCTATTGTAGCTGATCATAGAATACCCTTTCGCAGGTTAATGCATGTGTAAGTGTAGGTTGTTGGTCATGCATATGTAAGCCGATTTGGCTACAAGGTTGTTATTGCCTTTGCAAGAGTGTATGTTGTCGATTGTGTCTTAGGTGTGGACCAAGGATAGACATGCAACCTTTTATTTTGATTGAATAAGAAAACAAGAGAGCATAATGCTCAAAGGAATGATGATTTTCCTGGTTAAGGGTTTCCAGGGTAAAATCTCGGTGTATTGTGTGATTTCTTGTGTCATTTTATTTCTTGATTAAATTCGTCTCCTCTTTTGCTAGGATCAGTGTGGAAGTGTCCTGCATTTCCTGACATATTGTATCAGAGCTTAGGTCTTCCTTGAAAAGTGAGTTATAAGAGAAGTGTAATTCTTTGGTGAGTATATCAGATATTGATATGCAAATCTTGAATCTGAGAACTAAACCCTAGGTACAATAAGAGTCGTAAGTCACAAATTGTTTTAAGGATCACAGTAAAGAATGGCGAGTAGTTCTAGAATAGAGATAGAAATATTCAATGGCCAGAATTTTGAGCCGTGGAAGCTTAAAATGGAATATATTCTTGTGGATCGATAATAATGGACAATGGTTTGTCCAGGTACTGAGCTGAAAGGCATGTCAATAGAAGAATGGGAGAAACTTAAAAGAAAAGTAAGAAGTACGATACAACTTTGTCTTGCAGATTCAGTGTTACTGAATGTCTCGGGTAAAGATTCAACCAAGAAACTATGGGACAAGCTGGGAATCTTGTACTAGTCAAAATCTCTGGTAAATAAGTTGTTTCTTAGAAAGAAACTATATCTTTTGAGGATGAGTGATGGAAGTTCAGTGACTGAGAATTTGAATGTGTTTAACACCGTGTTAAGCTAGTTATCATCTATGGATATAAATATCACTAAGGAGGAGAAGTGTATCATCCTATTATGTAATTTTCTAGACTCCTAGGATAGCTTAGTTGTGGCTATTGGGAGTAATACAATCACACTAGAGCTAGAGGAAGTGGTTGCTTCTCTGTTGCTGAAAGAAATGAGAAGGAAGAACATGGAAGGATCAACCAAATATGCTCTGGTAGTGAGAGGTTGAACGATAGACAAATATAAAGGAGGATTTTCCAGTAGAAAGTTTAAGTCGAAGGGTATATCTAAATCCCTGGTTCATTCGATGAGAAGATGCTCGAAATGCAGTAAATCTGGGCATTATAAAAAGGACTATAAGTCAAAGGAAACAAAAGGCAATGCTGGATCGAACGAGAAGCATTCGAATAAGAGAAAGACGACCTCATAGAAGGAAGGTGATGTGTACCTGGCATCGAAAAATACACAATAGGATCAAGATGTTTGGTTGATCGACTCGAGAGAATCCTATCATATGACACCACATAAAGAATGGTTCTATGAATATGAACAATATGATGGGGGTGATGTGTTCTTGGGGGATGAATCGACAACTAGAATTGTTAGACGAGGAAGAGTCCAACTAACACTATAGGATGGGAGGAAAAGAACCCTTCCAGGTGTGTTACACATTCTGGGTTTGGAAAGAAATGTAATATCTGTCAGTAAGATGAGTGATGCAGGTGTGCATACTCTGTTTCAGAAGGATTTGTGTAAGATGGCGAGATGTGCGATGGTCTTAATGAAAGGAGTTTAGATTGGTACCCTATACAAGCTGTTAGAGAATGTCAATTTGACTGGATGAAACATCATCATTTCTCCTGAAATTGACTCAAATACATCTTGACTCGACTCGATGTCTATACAACTCGACGCGACTCAAGCCAAGTCGGTTCAACCCGATTCGACAAGACATGATGAAATTGACCCGACCAGGTTATGGCATGAGAGGATGGGACACATTAGAGAAAAAGGACTTCGATCTATGAAAAGCAAAGGTATGTTCGAAGCTTTTCCTGAATGTGGTTTAGAAGTCGACTTTTGTGAACATTTCATATATGGGAAACAAAGTCAGGTGAGGTTCCCATATGAAGTGACAAGGGAAAATGTGATTCTAGAACTGGTGCATAGTGATGTGTTTGGCCTGATTATAGTACCTTCACTTGGTGGATCCCTATATTATGTCTTGCTCATAGATGATTTCTCTAGGAAGACATGGATATATTTTCTGAGGAATAAATAAGAGGTTTTCGAGATATTTAAGGAGTTTAAATCTTTTTTGAAAAAATAGACAGAGAAGAGGATTAAAGTGTTGAGGACTTACAATGGTGGTGAATTATATAGAAAGGCATTTGATTAGTTCTTTAATCAGTGTGGCATATCATGCCAAAATACCACACCATATACCCCACTACAAAATGGAGTTTCTGAGATAATGAACAAAACGTTGATGGACAAGGCAAGGAGCATGTTCAGTGGTGTTGGGCTTGCATAAGAATTCCAGGCGGAGGCAGTCGAGACTGGAATATATCTGGTGAATATGTCTACTTCATCGATGCTAGTCGACACGACTCCAAATGAGGTATGGTCGGGTAAGAAGCCTTCAGTGACACATCTCAAAGTGTTTGGATGTGATGCATTTGTGCATGTTCCCAAGGAAAGGAGGAGCAAGCTAGAAAAGAAGGAAGTCAAATGTATTTTCATCGGATATAAAGAAGGGAGGAAAGGATATAATCTCTAGGATCATGCATCAAGGAGAAAAATGTACAGTCGAGATGTAGTCTTCAAAGAATTCAAAAGTAAATCTGAGCTTGAGGAAGTTTTTCAGACCGAGAATAATACTAATATGGTGCGGTTTGAACTAAGGAACGAAGGATATGATTCAGATGAGTCGACTGAATCTAAGGAAGAGGTGGAACAATTGAATTCGGTGGTAAGGAGGTCAGAAAGACTAAGAAAACTAGTCGAAAGGTATAGTCCACTCGACTTCTGTTCCACATTCATGCTAAATACCATTGATGATGAGCCCAAGTCGGTCAGTGAGGCAGTCGACTCGACAAAGGGTAAACTATGGAAGGATTCCATGGTTGAAGAGATGGAATCCTTGTACAAGAATAAGACATGGGATTTAGTTAAGTTACCTTGTGGAAGAAATCCCATCGGTAGAAAGTGGGTGTTCAAGAAGAAGATGGATGCCGCAGGTCAAGTCGAGAAGTTCAAAGCTCGAATGGTAGTGAAAGGATATTCCTAAGTCAAGGGAGTCGACTTTAGTGAGATTTTTTCCCATGTTTCAAAACTAACTTCCATTACACTAATAATGTCTCTGGCTGGAACATTCAATCTAGAGATAGAATAGATGGATGTGAAGGCAACGTTCCTACATGGGGACATGGAAGAATAAATATACATGAAACAACCTGAAGGATTTGTAGTAAAGGGCAAGAAAGAGTTGGTATGAAAACTCAAAAGATCTCTTTATGGTCTAAAGAAATCACCAAGGATGTGGTATCATAAGTTTGACACTTACAGTCTTAGTTTGGGATTTGTGAGAAGCAAAGATTATCACTGCATATATTCCAAGGAAGAAGGTGGGCATTTCATATATGTAGCTTTGTATGTCGATGACATGTTGCTGATTGGAAACAACATGGATGTAATAAAGGAGGTGAAAAGCAACTATCCTCCAAGTTCGGCATGAAGGATCTCAATGCAACTAACTTCATTATGGGAATGGAGATTAAGAGAGATCGAGCCATTAGAAAGCTCTGGTTGAATTAGATAAAGTATATTGAAACAGTTCTGAAATGACTCAACATGTAGGATTGCAAACCAATGAAGGTGCCAATTCTAGTGGGAGCAAGGCTTACTATTGAACAATGTCCAAAGAAACAGGAAGAGATAGAGGACATGGCACATGTTCCCTATGCAAGTTTTATTGGTAGTCTAATGTATGCGATGGTCTGCACTTGACCAGACATTTCCCATGTAGTGTCAGTGTTGAGCAGGTACATGTAGACACCTGGTAAGGAGTACTGGACAATTCCCAAGAGAGTATTCAAGTATTTGTGTGGCACAAAGGACTATGCTATATGATACTAAGAAAAACCTGGAGGTGATAGTGGTAAATTAGATGTACATGGCTTTGTCGACGCCGACTGTGCTGGAGATATGGATCGACGAAGGTCGACCAACATATATGTATTCAAGATGTTTGGTGGAGTAATAAGTTGGATGAGTAAGTGATAAGCGGTCGTAGCCTTGTCGACAACATAAGTTGAATATATGGCGGCCACTCATGGACATAAAGAAGTGGTATGGATTAAAAGGTTGTGTTCATGAATCGTGTTTGGGCAGAGAGCTATGAAGGTGAATTGAGACAGTCAAAGCGCAATATTTCTGGCAAAGAACCCTTCTTATCATTCAAAGAGTAAGCACATTGATGTACAATACCATTTCATAAGAGATATGGTGGAAAGTAACAAGGTGCTACTGGAGAAAGTAGACATGTTGGAAAACATAACAGACTCGTTGATCAAGTCTGTGAGTGCTGTGAAGTTCTCTTGATGCAGAGAGGCAATGGGCATTGTTTCCCTGGGTCTGTGAGCGAAAGTTAAAGAATCTCCCGTTTCAACAAAGAAGACAACAAGTGGGAGAATGTTGGGTTGTTATATATTCTTTGCAATGAAAGTATAATCTAGGTAAATTGGTTGATGGTTAAGGTCTAGGTAGATCAACAACATCAACAATAGGTTGAAGTAGAGGTAGATTGACAACAAGTCAAAGGTCGAGGAAGTCAACCGGGTAAAGTCGGAGTCGAAGATATCGATGACAAGTCAACCGACAAGAGGTCGAAGTGCATGCGTGAGACGATCGACTAGAGACTGAATGAAGGTCGACTAGTAGTCGACTGGTAAACCCGACTTGGAGTCGACTGTAACAGAATCCCGAGATTTGAGGAATTTGTAGCCAATGATATGCATGGATCTGTAACCGCTTTTGGGTGCCAATATTTAGGGTTTTTTCTGTTGTAAAGCCTATAAAAAAGCGTGTTGTAAGGTCGTAAAGGCTTTTGTTTTGGGTGATCATAGAATACACTTTTACAGGTTAATGCATATGTAAGTGTAGGTTGTTGGTTATGCATATGTAAGCCAATTTGGCTACAGGGTTGTTCTTTCTTGTGCAAGAGGGTATGATGCCGATTGTGTCTTAGGTGTGGACCAAGGTTAGACATGTAACCTTTTATTCGGATTGAATAAGACAACAAGAGAGAAGAACGCTCAAAGGAATGATGGTTTTCCCGGTTAAGGGTTTCTAGGGCAAAATATCGGTGTACTGTGTGATTTCTTGTGCCATTTTCTTTCTTGATTAAATTCTTCTCCTCTCCTGCTAGGATTAGTGTGGAAGTGTCTTGCATTTCCTCACAATATTTGCTGCTTGTTGTTGTTGGAATTTTCTTTTCTTTATATAGTTATTGATTTGTTTTGGTTTGGCCACAACTGTAGGGGAATTTCCCTGCAAACAAATTTATTTCAAGATCTTCAATTTCTTGAATAAATATTTCAAACCATGTGTTAAGGACACAAAAAGATAGGAGATAGGATTAATTTATCGAGATAATATTTAGTAATTTTATAAGAAGTAATGTTGTACACTAAGGTGAGAAGGGATTCAAAGAAACCAACTCTACACATAGTGGGTATAAACAAGAATTGTTATGTAGATTAATAAATGTGAAAATTTGAAGTCATGTGTGGAAGATAGCTAAAGTTGTGTGGTGAGGAGGTGCAAGAATGGTCATGCTATATTGCTTCTTTAAAATCTAGCCATGTTCACATTACAAATTCAAATGATGAATTATTATGGTCCAAGAATCCTGTAGGGGGAATTATACTCCAAATCTTGGCTATAAAGTTCATGTGGAAATGAGGATCTTGGGACCAAGGCTGGTGGTACAAGGAAATTTGGAAATTCAAATGCTTGCTTAAGGATAGGATTTTTATGTTTTTGGTGTTAAGAAACAAGGTCCTCATTTGGTGTAACTTGCAAAAGAGGTGTAGATCAAGTCCTGGTAGATATTCTCTTTGCAAAGTTGATAAAGAGTTTATTTATCATATGCTTCTTTTATGTACATACACTATATAGGTTTGGAAAGAGGTGGAGAATCTTACTAGCCTGAAATATTTGTGGTATGGTCCTTCTTTGGATATATGTCTAAGTTCATGGTGTGAAAATTCCTTGCTTAAGGATTTCAGAGCTTTACCTCTCATTATTGCTTGGGGAATTTGGCTGGTGAGGAATGCTAGTAACTTTGAAGATAAATCGGTCCTTGCTCCTTGGCGTGTTACATAAGGGTTGAAATTTTTCAGATGTTTCAAGTAATCAAAAAATCTAAAACCTCCTAAGCTAGTTATGGAGGAAGTGGTGGATACATTGGGTGTTTGAGCATATTTTAATGGAGAATCTTAAGGTGAACCCAAGATTAATGGGGTAGGAGGAGTTATATTTTAAATGATTCTTAGAAGGTGAAATTTAAAGAAAGCTTAGCTAGGGGGAAAATAACCATGCCAAGTTGATGGGCTTGAAGCTAACCCTCATTCTTTCCTTTGAAAATGTGCCTAGAAATTACAAATTTTGGGAGACTCTATGGTTGTCACTGAATGGATGAGAGGGAATACACATTAGAAAATTATTCATTGAGGCTTATTTATGACGAGATTAAGCCCATTTTAAATGTTTTTTTATCATCTTTCCTTTCAACATGTATACTAGGAACAAAATAAACTCGTTGTTAGACTCTCAAAAGATGACTTATCTCTGGATGCAAGTCATTAACACATTAATGAAGAGTTGGATGGTCATATTTCTCATGAACCATTTCTTTGAGATGTATATTGTAATGATGATACTCAATCATTATTGAGGTCAGATTCTGGGAGGTCTATATTAAGTTTTTTTTGTTTTTTAATGTATTTCTATATAATGCTCTCTTATGAGCTCATACTATTAGCTAGATCAACATGTAGTTACTTATGAGCTCATACTATTAGCTGGATCAACATGTAGTTATTGTTGAGGATGATAGGGTGAGATAAGCATACACGCAGAGTGTTTATATAATGCTCTCTTATGAGATCATACTATTAGCTACATGTATGATCCTATCATACATGTAGAGTGTTTACATGTTGCTTTTTGGTGAGATTTTGGGAATTTGTGTTGTTATAGGGATGGGAGAGTCCCGTACGATTTTTATTGCTCATACTATTAGCTAGATCAACATGGAGTTATTGTTGAGGACGATAGAATGAGATAAGCATACATGTAGAGTGTTTACATGTTGCTTTTTGGCGAAATTTTGGGAATTTGTGTTGTTATAGGGATGGGAGAGTTATGTAAGATTTTTATTTTATTTGATATAAGGTTTTTTAATGGGCTCATTTTTCAACAAATTAACATCATACCTTCGTTTTAATTAATAAAATTATAATTTTATTTATTATTATTATTGTGAGGAAAAAAAAAACCAAAATTATTATAACACTTTGAAAAACTTTAAATGAATAATACAAAATATTACAATGACACCATAAAGTTGAAGAATAAAAATGTTACAATGACAACATAAAGTTGAAGAATAAATAATAAGAAGCAAGATATATGATGCATGGGATGGGGACCGTTTTGATATTCTCATCCTTGGACCAATAGCAAAATTGAAAACTGCGAACTAGGTGAGGTAAAGGATTTTTGGGAAAAAGAAAAGTCTAAACAGGGAAATCTAAATTTGGTATGAACTTATTATATTTAAAATATAATAAACTTGTATATATATCAAATATTCAAACAATATTCAATAAATTTGTATATACGTAATATATATAAATATTCAAACAATATTCAAAAGTATTATAATAAT
The DNA here is from genome assembly GCA_009831015.1 of Picea engelmannii. Taxonomy (NCBI): domain Eukaryota; kingdom Viridiplantae; phylum Streptophyta; class Pinopsida; order Pinales; family Pinaceae; genus Picea; species Picea engelmannii. The sequence continues at coordinate 246,677 of ML799437.1, read as the reverse complement.
GAGTTATATAATGATTTTTTTATACACTACAAGAATTGCTCTCAAATAAACCAAACATAATTATATATCCATACCGGAACTTTATGTATCCATCATCCAATAATATCATAACTTTATGTATCCATCTAATAACAATTTTATTGACTTCTTCATACACATTTTCTACATAATAGAATCATATGAGATAGCATAATTGGTGAGACGTGCACACATTTTTGGTACAAAAGGTTATAGGTTTAAGCCTTATGTCCTCGGGGTTGCGGTTTAACACCTTTATCATCTATAAATGTTTTTTTTCTCTTGATAGTATTCATGCTGATTTTCTTGTTTTTCTTACCAACTTTCTTAATAATAAAGACGTAAATAAAATTCCATCTATATCTTAAACCTTTTACACCTTTATCATTGATATTATCTTTTGATAAACACATATGGTGAGGGATTTTTATTATAAAAATAATTTGTTAATTTTATTAAGTGGTAAAAAAATCAAACTTAATTTCCAAAAATTTAATAAAAAATATGATATTGTATATACCTATCTTTATTTTTCATTTATAATATTAATTTGAAATGTTTTATGATTGTAGAGCACACAAATTGTCTGTCTTTATTACTAGCACAACCGCTAATACAACAGTTGGAGAACGCCGAAAGGTATCGGCTGGTAAATAATTTATTAAATTTTATTATTGATTAACAAATAAATGATTGCGATTCATTTATCTGGTGTTAATATTTTAATTTCTGTTGATCACTTAGGTGGCAATCAGTTAGTTATCAAAGTAATTTTTAAATATGATTAGGTAAATGTAAAAAAGTAAACACATAAACATATGTCTTTATAATATCTAGGAAGTTAATGATTGAAATCACAACCATTTATTACTAAGAATATTCCAGCCATATTTAATCTTGTCCATAGAAAACTTATTAGGCACTAAACCCCTATTAAATCTACTCATTATCAATAGGTGTATGCTTTTCGACCTAAAAATGACAAAATTAAAAAATTAAAATCAACTTTCTCTCATCCAAGTTTTACATACATTATCATAAGTATCTATATCAAAATTAATCCATTTTTTAAATATGATTCTTATAAGCTCTTTTTTTCTTCTTCTTGTGGATATTTGACAATTACATATACATACAATCAAAATCAAATGGTTATTGCGAGTGTTACCTCGACATGTCTTTCAAATACATCTTGGCACTTCTCGTTTTAAAAGAATGATTTGGTTATTCCATTGATCTCAATGTTATGATAAAGTTGTTCAAAGAACATAAATAATATTTGTTTTTGCCAAATTGGTAAAACCCCAAGGAAACACTATATTTTAACTCTTCACTAAAAGGTAAAAAAATATGACAAAAAGGATTCCTACTAGAAGTAATTGGAAGTGTTTAATATGCATTATGATTAGTGAACATGATATCCAACAACATATTAAGCATTTTATTATTATTTTTTATTAGAGATGAACACAACAATATGAGAATATTTGTAGTGCAAATGTTTAATATGCATTATGATTAGAGGCTAAACATCATATCCAACAACATATTAATCATTTTTCATTTTGATGAGAGATGAATAAAATATGAGAATATTTGTAGTAGTTTTTTTCGCAATGATAGAAAGCAAATCGTTGTGTTATGAATTTTTTTTCTAATCTCAACTCTATGTTTTTATGGAGATGCTTCATCTTAACCACACAATCATAATATTTATGGGGATATGTATTGTGTGTGCATATATTCAAGGGTTACCTCAATTAGTAGATTCTCTTGTGTGGAAGTTCATGAAGGTCTTTAGATCATATCTCATTACGTCTCTTAGTGATACCAATTGATATTTCAACTAGTGATTACTACTTACTTCCATCTAGAAAGCTAGGGAAGAGGGGGGAATTCATTGGGGGGCTTGTTATCGCACAAACTTGCACTTGTAGAGCCAAATTCCCAATGCTCAAGTGAAAATATTGCGTAATTGAGAGGGAAGGGCCATTATCACCTCACCATATGCCTCTTTCACTTTAAGCCAACAAGTTGGAGCTTTGTGAATTGTTGTGAGTTGAGAGTAAGTGAAGAATGAATTTGAATCAAAGTCAGTTAGATTACTTCAGAGAGCAAGTAGTATAAAACTTGTAGATCATTGTCTTTTTATTGGACAATGGAGTCATTCAAAAGATGAAAGTGACGAAGCTAGGGTTTAAAATTTCCAGGGGTGTAAACCCTCTTACTTTTTGGAACAAAACCCTGGACAAGCTTTATCACAAGTGTTGGATTACCGAGAGTGGGGGTGAATCAATAATAGAGCAATTTAATCCTTTTTAACCATATAATCCAAGTGTTATATCAATGTAGCATTATCATCCAATAACCGCAGAGTAAATAAACAATGAACAAATGAACAATCATACACATACACAATACACCGGTGTTTTACGTGGAAACCCAAAGCGGGAGAAAACCACATAATGATTTTTCTTAAATGTCTTGAAGAATTACATTCATTGGAAGCACCAACTTCCTTTGTTTTCCAGCTGCAATTGGAAGGAGGCTCCAACCCCCTTGTTTCTCAGGCTACAACCTGAAGGAAGCTCCAACTTCCCTATTCTCTGGCTACAACCAGAAGGAGGCTACAACCCCCTATGTTCTTCGGCTACAACCGTAATGTGGCTACAACCACCTGTCCTTGCCCTGTCCAACCACGCTGAAGTAGAAGTAGAATGATGGAACCACTGTCACACTATCACTATGAGATATACCGGTGTAAACCTGTACCAATAAACCTGAACCATGCATCAATCTGTACCTCAACCTGTACCATAAACAAGTGCATCAACCATGCACCAACCTATACCAAACAACATGTAATCAACTTGTACCATAAACAAGTGCACCCAACCATGTACCAA
>ML799437.1:201503-243703 GCA_009831015.1 Picea engelmannii | reverse complement strand
TTTGCAGTTACACAATATTTTAACAGATAGGTGTACTTGTGCTTAGCAGATGACATTTTATCATTGGTTGTTGACTGAATGGTTTCTCTTATGTTTGACAAAAAGAACATTATTCACACATTGGGATTCATGCAGTACCTTGGATTCCATTTTTCCCCATTGGTGTTTTCCTCATCTTTGTCGACAATCTTCATTATTGGATGCTATTCAAAGGGTCACTTTTGTGCACTATTTACATCTGGTGCATGTGAAAGGCGTAGTTCGTGGTGGTCCTTTCAATATTTTTGCCCGAGTTCTTTCAAATCTTTAGTCTTCTTCTACTCCTTGTGTTGGTTTATGGGGGATGCATTAATTCCTTCCTTCCAACGAATCTCTTCCTATCTACTTTGACACATGTTGCTTTGGGATATTGATCTAGAGTCTTTATTCATATCTTGGGGCTTGCAACCATCTGTGGCAGGTTCCCTCACTATTGACAGTGGGAATACATAAATGTCCCCTGATCGATAGATTATACCATGTGTTAGAAATCAAGTCCTTTATTCACACTTGTTAGATTGTACTAGGTACCTTGACACCCATTATTATTATCGGTGGGTTGTCTTGTGTTTGTTAAATGTATACATCAATGAACGATAATTAAATGTCATTTCATTGTATTCGACTTCAACACATCTATTCACATAGTGTAGACTCATACCACAACAGTTGGTTTGAAGACCTCAGGAATGTAGTAGCATCACCTCTTTTATGTCGTTTCCCGAGTTGCATTGGATAATGCCACTTCCACTCATGAAATTAATACAGGTAAAGGATTGGTTATTCAACTCATGTTTCTAGATATCCTTCACTGATTTTGAGACATAGATCCACTATGTGTCTCTTTCATGGCTATGATCTCTTTTTGACATGGATCCACTATGTATGTTTTTCGTGGCCATGATCAATACTTTTCTATATATACATTCTTCATGGATCCACAGTGTACATGATTGGCAAGCATACTTGTTAGCACACCTGAGCATGGGTATGCCCACCTTGGGAATATAGTATTTTGACTTGTTTCTATCATTGGTTGTTGTTCTTATATTGGATTATGGTGACCTTCACCTTGGCTTACTTCTTCTTCATTTTGATGACTTATAATGTATTTTGTTGATCATTTATTGTTTTGACCTCACCCATTAGGGGGAATATGTTATGAAATAAATTTCCATCATTGAATCATTGATGACTGTGTTGGCCTTGTCCCTATCCTATTTACAGACACCTTTTCCCTGTACCTCCTTTGGATCATCTAGAAAACAATTTTTTAGAACTTGTACGTGCCCTAACAATTATGCGGCACGCGTATACGTGGGTTTCCCAAAAAAAATTCACGTACATGTCATTAAATGATAATTTTTTAGTTAACTAACTCTGTTTACCTGCAGTCAATCGTCTCTAACTGACTGGAGATGAATTAAATAGAGCATGAATCCAAGGAGAAAGGTAATGAATGAATGCATAAGAAAGTAAAATAATGTTGGTTGAACCTCGCCAAGTCTGCAAGCCCTAGAATCTACCTTGCTCTTCTAGTCATTAGATGTAGAAACTTGTGTTTCCATCCATTCATGTAGACTACCTTATCAGATTAAGAAACTTGCGTAAGTTTTCTTTGAGTCTGTCGGTGTATTAAAGTCATAGGTGTATTGTGTTTGTAGAAGCTTCGGTGGAGGGACCCATGGTCCTTTCGACAGAGCAGTTCCATGATAGAGAAAGTAATATCCTCACCTCTAGACTGTTGATTTGAATATAAAGATGCTCATATCTTCAATATATTGTGTTCTTAATGCTTAATTCAGAGTTGTTGAATGCCTATTGTTTATAACACAAATTGCAGTGAATCTTTTCATATTTGATCAAAATGATTAGTTAGTTATCAGTATAACTAATTTTTCTTATAGTCTTGTATGAATAAGTTTTGCAGGTTTCATAAGAAGCAATTGAGAAGGAGCAAGAGGACTTCAAGCTTTGGATCTACACCGAAGGTAAGACTTCAAGTGATTTCATCTTTCCCTCTTTCATGAAAGTTAGTTATTTTGATTAAATTATAAGATATTTGTTGGGTTGTTATATTATTTGTAGAGAAATCCTAGTCGAGGTAAATAGACTGACGATCAAGGTCAAGGTAGATCGAAAACATCGAAAATAGGTCGAAGTCAAGGAAGATTGACAACAAGTTGAAGGTCGAGGAAGTCGACCAGGTAAAGTCGAAGTCGAAGATATCGAAGACAAGTCAACCAATAAGAGGTCGAAGTGCGGTCATGAGACAACCAAATAGAGATCGAATGAAGGTCGACTGGTAAACCTGAATTGGAGTTGACTGTAACAGAATCCAAGGATTTACAGGATTTGTAGACAATGATATGCATGGATCTATAACCTCTTTTGGGCTCCAATATTTAAGTTTTTTCCTATTGTAAATCCTATAAATAGGTGTTTTGTAAGGCCGTAAAACCTCCTATTGTAGGTGATCATAGAATACCCTTTTGCAGGTTAATGAATGTGTAAGTGTAGGTTGTTGGTCATGCATATGTAAACCGATTTGTCTACAAGGTTGTTCTTGCCTGTGCAAGAGGGTATGTTGTCGATTGTATCTTAGGTGTGGACCAAGGTAGACATGTAACCTTTTATTTTGATTGAATAAGACAACAAGAGAGCATAATGCTCAAAGGAATGGTGGTTTTCCCAGTTAAGGGTTTCCGGGGTAAAATCTCGGTGTATTGTGTGATTTCTTGTGTCATTTTATTTCTTGATTAAATTTGTCTCCTCTTCTGGTAGGATTAGTGTGGAAGTGTCTTTCATTTCCTGACATATTGTATCAGATCTTAGGTCTTCCCTGAAAAGTGAGTTATCAGAGAAGTGTAATGCTTTGGTGAGTATATCAGATATTGATATGCAAATCTTGAATATGAGAACTAAACCCTAGGTACAATGAGAGTCGTAAGTCACAAATTGTTTTAAAGATTACAGTAAAGAATGGCGAGCAGTTCTAGAATAGATATAGAAATATTCAATGGCCATAATTTTGAGCCGTGGAAGCTTAAAATGGAATATATTCTTGTGGATTGATAATAATGGACAACGGTTTGTCCAGGTATCGAGCTAAAAGGCATGTCAATAGAAGAATGGGAGAAACTTAAAAATAAAAGTAAGAAGTACGATACGACTTTGTCTTGTAGATTCAGTGTTGCTGAATGTCTCGGGTGAAGATTCAACCAAGAAACTATGGGACAAGCTGGGAATCTTGTACCAGTCGAAATCTCTAGTAAATAAGTTGTTTCTTAGAAAGAAACTGTATCTTCTGAGGATGAGTGATGGAAGTTCGGTGACTGAGAATTTGAATGCGTTTAACACCGTGTTAATCTAGTTATCATCTGTGGATATACAGATCACTGAGGAGGAGAAGTGTATCATCCTATTATGTTATTTTCTAAACTCCTAGGATAGCTTAGTTGTGGCTATTGGGAGTAATACAACCACACTAGTGCTAGAGGAAGTGGTTGCTTCTATGTTGTCGAAAGAAATGAGAAGGAAGAACATGGAAGGATTGACCAAATATGCTCTGGTAGTGAGAGGTTGACCGATAGACAAATATAAAGGAGGATTCTCCAGTAGAAAGTTCAAGTTGAAGGGTATATCTAAATCCCTGGTTCATTCGACGCAAAGATGCTCAAAATGTAGTAAATCTGGGCATTATAAAAAGGACTATAAGTCTAAGGAAACAAAAGGCAGTGCTGGATCCGATGAGAAGCATTCGATTAAGAGAAAGACGACCTCATAGAAGGAAGGTGATGTGTACCTAACATCGAAAAATACACAATAAGATCAAGATGTTTGGTTGATCGACTCAAGATAATCCTACCATATGACACCACATAAAGAATGGTTCTATGAATATGAACAATATGATGGGGGTGATGTGTTCTTGGGGGATGAATCGACAACTAGAATTTTCAGACGAGGAAGAGTCTGAGTGACATTATAGGATGGGAGGAAAAGAACCCTTCCAGGTGTGTTACACATTATGGGTTTGGAAAGAAATGTAATATCTGTCAGTAAGATGAGTGATGCAGGTGTGCATACTCTGTTTCAGAAGGATTTGTGTAAGATGGTCAGAGGTACGATGGTCTTAATGAAAGGAGTTCAGATTGGTACCCTGTACAAGTTGTTAGAGAATGTCGATTTGACTGGATGAAACATCATCATTTCTCCTGAAATCGAATCAAATGCATCTCGACTCGGCTCGATGTCTATACAAATCGACGCGACTCAAGCCAAGTTGGTTCAACCCGATTCGATAAGACATGATGAAATTGACCCAACCAGGTTATGGCACGAGAGGATGGGACACATTAGAGAAAAAGGACTTCGATCTATGAAAAGAAAAGGTATGTTCGAAGGTTTTCCTGAATGTGGTTTAGAAGTCAACTTTTGTGAACATTTCATATATGGGAAACAAAGTCAAGTGAGGTTCCCATATGGAGCGACAAGGGAAAATGGGATTCTAGAACTGGTGCATAGTGATGTGTTTGGCTCGATTACAGTACCTTCACTTTGTGGATCCCTATATTATTTCTTGCTCATAGATGATTTCTCTAGGAAGACATGGATATATTTTTCAAGGAATAAATAAGAGGTTTTCGAGATATTTAAGAAGTTTAAAGCTCTTTTGGAAAAACATACAAAGAAGAGGATTAAAGTGTTGAGGACTAACAATGGTGGTGAATTATATGGAAAGGCATTTGATCAGTTCTGTAAGCAGTGTGGCATATCATGCCAAAATACCACACCATATACCCCACAACAAAATGGAGTTTCTGAGATAATGAACAAAACGTTGATGGGCAAGGCAAGGAGCATGCTTAGTGGTGTTGGGCTTGCATAAGAATTCTGGGTGGAGGCAGTCGAGACTGCAAGATATCTGGTGAATATGTCTACTTCATCGATGCTAGTCGAAACAACTCCAAATGAGGTATGGTCGGGTAAGAAGCCTTCAATGACACATCTCAAAGTGTTTGGATGTGATGCATTTGTGCATTTTCCCAAGGAAAGGAGGAGCAAGCTGGAAAAGAAGGAAGTCAAATGTATTTTCATCGGATATAAAGAAGGGATGAAAGGATATAAGCTCTAGGATCATGCATCAAGGAGAAAAATGTACAGTCAAGATGTAGTCTTTAGAGAATTCAAAGGTAAATCTGAGCTTGAGGAAGTTGTTCAGACCAAGAATAATCCTGATACAGTGCAGTTTGAACTGAGGAATGAAGGATATGATTCAAATGAGTCGACTGAATCTAAGGAAGAGGTGGAACAATTGACTTCAGTGGTAAGGAGGTCAGAAAGAGTAAGAAAACCAGTCAAAAGGTATAGTCCACCTGACTTCTATTCCGCATTCATGCTAACTACCATCGACGATGAGCCCAAGTCAGTCAGTGAGGCAGTCGACTCGACAAAGGGTAAACTATGGAAGGATGCCATGGTCAAAGAGATGGAATCCTTGTACAAGAATGAGACATGGGATTTAGTTAAGTTACCTAGTGGAAGAAATCCCATCTGTAGCAAGTGGGTGTTCAAGAAGAAGATGGATGTCGTAGGTCAAGTCAAGAAGTTCAAAGCTCGAATGGTAGTGAAAGGATATTCCCAAGTCGAGGGAGTAGACTTTAGTGAGATTTTTTCCCATGTTGCAAAACTAACTTCCATTATAGTACTAATGTATTTGGATGGAACATTCAATCTAGAGATAGAATAGATGGATGTGAAGGCAACGTTCCTACATGGGGACATGGAAGAAGAAATATACAAGAAACAACCTGAAGGATTTGTAGTAAAGGGAAAGAAAGAGTTGGTATGAAAACTCAAAAGATCCCTTTATGGTCTAAAGAAATCACCAAGGATGTGGTATCATAAGTTTGACACTTACAATCTTAGTTTGGGATTTGTGAGAAGCAAGGATGATCACTACATATATTCCAAGGAAGAAGGTGGGTGTTTCATATATGTAGCTTTGTATGTCGATGACATGTTGTTGATTGGAAACAACATGGATGTAATAAAGGAGGTGAAAAATCATCTATCCTTCAAGTTCGACATGAAGGATCTCAGTGCAACTAACTTCATTATGGGAGTGGAGATTAAGAGAGATCGAGCCACTATAAAGCTCTGGTTGAATCAGAAGAAGTATATTGAAACAGTTCTGACATGAGTCAACTTGCAGGATTGCAAACCAATGAAGGTTCCAATTCTAGTGGGAGCAAGGCTTACTGCTGAACAATGTCCAAAGACATAGGAAGAGATAGAGGACATGGCACATGTTCCTTATGCAAGTTTTATTGGTAGTCTAATGTATGTGATGGTCTGCACTTGACCAAACATTTCCCATGTAGTGGCAGTGTTGAGCAGGTACATGTAGACACCTGGTAAGGAGTACTGGACAACTGCCAACAGAGTATTCAAGTATTTGTGTGGCACAAAGGACTATGCTATATGATACTAAGGAAAACCTGGAGGTGACAGTGGTAAATTAGATGTACATGGCTTTGTCAGCGCCGACTGCACTGGAGATATGGATCGACAAAGGTCAACCAACATATATGTCTTCAAGATGTTTGGTGGAGCAATAAGTTGGATGAGTAAGTGATAAGCGGTCGTAGCCTTGTCGACAACATAAGTTGAATACATGGCGGCCACTCATGGAAGCAAAGAAGTGGTATGGATTTAAAGGTTGTGTTCATGAATCGTGTTTGGGCAAAGATCTATGAAGGTGAATTGTGACAGTCAAAGCACAATATTTCTGGCAAAGAACCCTTCTTATCATTCAAAGAGTAAGCACATTGATGTACAATACCATTTCGTAAGAGATATGGTGGAAAGTAACAAGGTTCTACTGGAGAAAGTAGACATGTTGGAAAACATAACAGACTCGTTGATCAATTCTATGAGTGTTGTGAAGTTCTCTTGGTGCAGAGAGGCAATGGGAATTTTTTCCCTAGGTCTGTGAGCGAAAGTTCAAGAATCTTCCGTTTCAACAAAGAAGACAACAAGTGGGAAAATATTGGGTTGTTATATATTCTTTGCAGTGAAAGTATAGTCTAGGTAAATTGGTTGATGATTAAGGTCTAGGTAGATCAACAACATCGACAACAGGTCGAAGTAGAGGTAGATCGAAAACAAGTCGAAGGTCAAGGAAGTCGACCAGGTAAATTCAAAGTCAAATATATCGATGACAAGTCAACCGACAAGAGGTTGAAGTGCGTGTGTGAGACAATCGACTAGAGACTGAATGAAGGTCGACTAGTAAACCCGACTTGGAGTTGACTGTAACAGAATCCTGAGATTTGAGGAATTTGTAGCCAATGATATGCATGGATTTGTAACCGCTTTTGGGTGCCAATATTTAGGGTTTTTCCTGTTGTAAAGCCTATAAAAAAGCGTGTTGTAAGGTCGTAAAGGCTGTTGTTTTAGGTGATCATAGAATACACTTTTACAGGTTAATGCATGTGTAAGTGTAGGTTGTTGGTCATGCATATGTAAGCCAATTTGGCTACAGGGTTGTTCTTTCTTGTGCAAGAGGGTATGATGTCGATTGTGTCTTAGGTGTGGACCAAGGTTAGACATGTAACCTTTTATTCTGACTGAATAAGACAACAAGAGAGAAGAACGCTCAAAGGAATGATGGTTTTCCCAGTTAAGGGTTTCTAAGGTAAAATATCAGTGTATTGTGTGATTGCTTGTGCCATTTTCTTTCTTGATTAAATTCTTCTCCTCTCCTGCTAGGATTAGTGTGGAAGTGTCTTACATTTCCTCACAATATTTGCTGCTTGTTGTTGTTGGAAGTTTATTATCTTTATACTGTTATTGATTTGTTTTGGTTTGGCCACAACTGTAGGGGACTTTCCCCGCAAACAAATTTATTTCAAGATCTTCAATTTCTTCAATAAATATTTCAAACCAGGTGTTAATGACACAAAAAGATAGGAGATAGGATTAATTTATCGAGATAATATTTAGTAATTTTATAAGAAGTAATGTTGTACACTAAGGTGATAAGGGATTCAAAGAAACCAACTCTACACATAGTGGGTATAAACAATAATTGTTATGTAGATTAATAAATGTGAAAATTTGAAGTCATGTGTGGAAGATAGATAAAGTTGTGTGGTGAGGAGGTACACGAATGGTCGTGCTATATTGCTTCTTTAAAAGCTAGCCATGTTCACATTACAAATTCAAATGATGAATTATTATGGTCCAAGAATCCTGTAGGGGGGATTATACTCCAAATCTTGGCTATAAAGTTCATGTGGAAATGAGGATCTTGGGACCAAGCCTGGTGGTACAAGGAAATTTGGAAATTCAAATGCTTGCTTAAGGATAGGATTTTTATGTTGTTGGTGTTAAGAAACAAGGTCCTCATTTGGTGCAACTTGCAAAAGAGGTGTAGATCAAGTCCTGGTAGATATTCTCTTTGCAAAGTTGATAAAGAGTTTATTTATCATATGCTTCTTTTATGTCCATACACTATATAGGTTTGGAAAGAGGTGGAGAATCTTACTAGCCTGAAATATATGTTGTATGGTCCTTCTTTGGATATATGTCTAAGTTCATGGTGTGAAAATTCCTTGCTTAAGGATTTCAGAGCTTTACCTCTCATTATAGCATGGGGAATTTGGTTGGTGAGGAATGCTAGTAACTTTGAAGATAAATCGGTCCTTTCTCCTTAGCGTGTTACACAAGGGTTGAAATTTTTCATATGTTTCAAGTAATCAAAAAATCTAAAACCTCCTAAGCCAGTTATGGAGGAAGTGGTGGACACATTGGGCGTTTGAGCATATTTTAATGGAGCATCTCAAGGTGAACCCAAGATTAATGGGGTAGGAGGAGTTATATTTTAAATGATTCTTAGAAGGTGAAATTTAAAGCAAGCTTAGCTAGGGGGAAAATAACCATGCCAAGTTGATGGGCTTGAAGCTAACCCTCATTCTTTCCTTTGAAAATGTGCCTACAAATTACAAATTTTGGGAGACTCTATGGTCGCCACTGAATCGATGAGAGGGAATAGACATTAGAAAATTATTCATTGAGGCTTATTTATGACGAGATTAAGCCCATGTTAAATGTTTTTTTATCATGTTTCCTTTCAACATGTATACTAGGAACAAAATAAACTCGTTGTTAGACTCTCAAAAGATGACTTATCTCTGGATGCAAGTCATTAACACATTAATGAAGAGTTGGACGGTCATATTTCTCATGAACCATTTATTTGAGATGTATATTGTAATGATGATACTCAATCATTATTGAGGTCAGATTCCGGGAGGTCTATATTAAGTTTTTATTTTATTTTTTAATGTATTTCTATATAATGCTCTCTTATGAGCTCATACTATTAGCTAGATCAACATGTAGTTACTTATGAGCTCATACTATTATCTGGATCAACATCTAGTTATTGTTGAGGATGATAGGGTGAAATAAGCATACACGTAGAGTGTTTATATAGTGCTCTATTATGAGCTCTTACTATTAGCTACATGTATGATCCTATCATACATGTAGAGTTTTTACATGTTGTTTTTTGGTGAGATTTTGAGAATTTGTGTTGTTACAGGGATGGGAGAGTCTGGTACGATTTTATTGTTCACACTGTTAACTAGATCAACATGGAGTTATTGTTGAGGATGATAGGGTGAGATAAACATATATGTAGAGTGTTTACATGTTACTTTTTGGCGAAATTTTGAGAATTTGTGTTGTTATAGGAATGGGAGAGTTGTAAGATTTTTATTTTATTTGATATAAGGTTTTTTAATGGGCTCATTTTTCAACAAATAAGCATCGTACTTTCGTTTTAATTAATGAAATTATGATTTTATTTATTATTATTATTATGAGAAAAAAAACCAAAATTATTATAACACTTTGAAAACTTTAAATGAATAATACAAAATATTACAATGACACCATAAACATAAAGTTGAAGAATAAAAATGTTACAATGACAATATAAAGTTGAAGAATAAATAATAAGAAGCAAGATATATGATGCATGGGATGGGGACCGTTTGGATATTCTCATCCTTGGACCAATAACAAAGTAAATTGAAAACTGCGAACTAGGTAAGGTAAAGGATTATTGGGAAAAAGAAAAGTCTAAACAAGAAAATCTAAATTTGGTATGAACCTATTATATTTAAAATACAATAAACTTGTATATACATCACACACACACACATATATATATATATATATATATATATATATATATATATATATATATATATATATATATATATATATATATATATATATATCAAATATTTAAACAATATTCAATAAACTTGTATATACATAATATATATAAATATTCAAACAATATTCGAAAGTATTATAATAATGAATTATATAATGATTTTTTTATATACCACGAGAATTGCTCTCAAATAAACTAAACATAATTATATATCTATACCGGAATTTTATGTATCCATCTAATAATATCATAACTTTATATATCCATCCAATAACAATTTTATTGACTTTTTTAAATACATCTTCACATACATTGTCTACTTAGAATCATATAAGATAGTATAATTAGTGAGACGTACACACACTCTTGATACAAAGAGGTCATAAGTTTAAGCCTTATGTCCCTAGAGTTGCAATTTAACACTTTTATCATCTACACATGTTTTTTTCTCTTATAATATTCATGTAAATTTTCTTTTTTTTTTTACTAACTTTCTTGATAATAAGTACGTAAATAAAATTCCATCTATATCTCAAACCTTTTACACCTTTATCATTGATATTATCTTTTGATAAACACATATGGTGGAGGGATTTTTATTATAAAAACAATTTGTCAATTTTATTACGCGGTAAAAAAATCTAAACTTAGTTTCCAAAAAATTAATAAAAAAGTTTGATATTGTATATACCTATATTGATTTTTCATTTATAATATTAATTTGAAATGTTTTATGATTGTAGAGCACACAAATTGTCTTTCTTTATTAAAATGACAAAATAAAAAGGTTAAAGTCAACCTTCTCTCATCCAAGTCTCACATACATTATCGTAAATATCTATGTCAAAATTAATCCATTTTTTTAATATGGTTCTTGTAAGCTCTTTTTCTTCTTCTTCTTGTGGATATTTGACAATTACGTATACATACAATCAAATGGTTATTGCGAGTGTTATACTAATGAAGGATGACCTCGACATGTCTTTCAAATACAACTTGGCACTTCTCGTTTTAAAAGAATGAATTGGTTATTCCATTTATCTCAATGTTATGATAAAGTTGTTCAAAGAACATAAATAATATTTCTTTTTGCCAAATTGATAGAACCCTAAGGAAACACTATATTTTAACTCTTCACTAAAAGGTAAAAAAATATGACAAAAGGATTCCTACTAGAAGTAATTGGAAGTGTTTAATATGCATTATGATTAGTGAACATGATATCTTACAACATATTAAGCATTTTTTATTTATTTTTGATTAGAGATGAACACAACAATATGAGAATATTTGTAGTACAAATGTTTAATATGCATTATGCTTAGAGGCTAAACATCATATCCAACAACATATTAATTATTTTTCATTTTGATGTTCATTTTTCATTTTGATGAGAGATGAATAAAATATGAGAATATTTGTAGTAGTTTTTTTCACAATGATAGAAAGCAAATCATTGTGTTATGAATTTTTTTCTAATCTCAACTCTATGTTTTTATGTTTTTATGGAGATGCTCCATCTTAACCACACAATCATAATATTTATAGGGATATGTATTGTGTGTGCATATATTCAAGGGTTACCTCAATTAGTAGATTCTCTTGTGTGGAAGTTCATGAAGGTTTTTGGATCATATCTCATTACATCCCTTAGTGATACCAATTGATATTTCAATTAGTGATTACTACTTACTTCCATCTAGAAAGCTAGGGAAGAGGGGGGAATTCATGGGGGGGCTTGTTATCGCACAAACCTTCACTTGTAGAGCCAAATTCCCAATGCTCAAGTGAAAATATTGCATAATTGAGAGGGAAGGGCCACTGTCACCTCACCATATGCCTCTTTCGCTTTAAGCCAACAAGTTGGAGCTTTGTGAATTGTTGTGAGTTGAGAGTAAGTGAAGAGTGAATTTGAATAAAAGTGAGTTAGATTACTTCAGAGAGCAAGTAGTAGAAAACTTGTAGATCATTGTCTTTTTATTGGACAATGGAGTCATGCAAAAGATGAAAGTGACGAAACTAGGGTTTAAAATTTCCAGGGGTGTAAACCCTCTTACTTTTTTTTGGAACAAAACCCTAGCCAAGCTTTATCACAAGTGTTGGATTACCGAGAGGGGGGGTGAATCAATAATAGAGAAATTTAATCCTTTTTAACCATATAATCCAAGTGTTATATCAATGTAGCATTATCATCCAATAACTGCAAAGTAAATAAGCAATGAAAAAATGAACAATCATACACTTACACAATACACCAGTGTTTTACGTGGAAACCCAAAGCGGGAGAAAACCACAGAATGTTTTTTCTTAAATGTCTTGAAGAATTACATTCATTGGAAGCACCAACTTCCTTTGTTTTCCATCTGCAACTGGAAGGAGGCTCCAACCCCCTTGTTTCTCAGGCTACAACATGAAGGAAGCTCCAACTCCCCTATTCTCTCGCTACAACTAGAAGGAGGCTATAACCCCCTATATTCTCCAGCTACAACCGTAAGGTGGCTACAACCACCTGTCCTTGCCCCGTCCAACCGCCCTGAAGTAGAAGTAGAATGATGGAACCACTGTCACACTATCACTATGAGATATACCGCTGTAAACTTGTACCAATAAACCTGAACCATGTATCAATCTGTACCTCAACCTGTACCATAAACAAATGCTTCGACCATGCACCAACCTGTACCAAACAACATGTAATCAACTTGTACCATAAACAAGTGCATCCAACCATGTACCAAGTATGTACCAATCATGTGTCAACTACTCATGAACTATGACTCATCAATGTGTACCAACATCATCAACT
Organism: Picea engelmannii; assembly: GCA_009831015.1. Classification (NCBI taxonomy): domain Eukaryota; kingdom Viridiplantae; phylum Streptophyta; class Pinopsida; order Pinales; family Pinaceae; genus Picea; species Picea engelmannii. Next base: position 230,603 of record ML799437.1, on the reverse strand, counting down.
ATACACCTCATGTATGTGCCAACTCATCAACTACTTGTCTCAACCATGTATAGAACATGTACCTCAACCAAAATCCCTCATCAATATCATCATCTAAATATTATTTGTAACTCTGTAATACACTTGGTGTATATGATCACATACCTACAAACCTTCCTTAACTTTAACAACAAGAGACTAGCATTTTCATGAAACTTTTCTTTAGTCTCACGTGACTAGTTTTGGATTAGTCAACAACCCTAACTTGAAATAATCATAACTATGCACCTGTAACGAATAAATATCTGAAACTGATATAAAATGTTCTTCAATGTGTTTTGTGCAATTCCTCCAGGTGTCACTACTTGGAACCTTTCAGAAAAGGAGTTATAGCAAAAATGACATACCTTGTTGAATTCTGGCTTATTCTAGAGAGCGACTTTGTATAGCATGCCCCACATGAAATATTTGTTGAATCGATCTGAAAATGCTACAAAACATACTACAGATTGTACTCTAACCAACACATTTTGTCTTACTAAATTTGGATCTGATATGAAGAATTTATGACGTTTTTACCTGAAACACCCTTTTTAGACTAGTTTCAGGACTAGCCACAAAACCTATTTTCCACGGAGTGTAACTCCAAAACTAAAATGACCCACAAGATGAATTGCTTACCACATATACTTGGATATGTTTCCTCAATGGCCTATCAATCTCACGGTCTGAATCATTCTAGAAAAAAACGTTATTGCGAAAATGGTGAGATGACACGTAAATAACATACCTTAGAAAGCATCATCAAAAGAATTTATCCTCCCTTGAATTTTGACCCTCTTTTCTTCACCTTCCCTCTGAAATTCGGTTTAGATATCCTTTGGTTACCTCAATCACCTATAGATATTCAATATTCTCAAGTGTGATATAAAATGAGAGAGCCTTGCCTCTTATTTATACTCTCCATCTTCTAGGTCACTTAACCCGTTTCTAGGTCACTTAACCTATTTCTAGGTCACTTAACCCATTTATAGGTCACTTAACCTATTTTCCTCATTTTTAGGGTTAACCACTTTCTATAATTATAAAGTTCTCCATTACTTTATCATTTAAATATTCCTCCTTGACTTTGTCACCTCACTTTATCATTTAAATAATCTTCTTTGATTTTGTCACTTCACTTTATTATTTAAATACTATTTCTTGACTTTGTCACTTGACTTTATCATTTAAATAATAATTTATTCTTTGCAAGCTCTTTGACTTCTTTGACCTTTTGGGGCTTCAAGCCAACATACGAGGGCCCTCCAACTTCGTAAGGCCATAACTCTCAAACCGTGAGGAGTTATGTGACGTTCCACATACCACTAGAAATGACATGACATGTACTATCCATATAGAATAGTATTACCTTCAAATATATTAAAAATAATACCATTATACATGAAACAACCTTGATTTCATTACCCAAACCTTTGTGCTACTGAAATTCACTTCCAGACTTTCTTCAAGGGTTGACATCAATGACATACAACCTTAATCAACAATCTCCCCCTTTGGCATTGATGGCAACACTCTTATGCAATACTGAAATTATGTCATGCAATACTGAAGTCATATCACTCATGCCCCCCCTAGAAACATGCCTCTGTCCTCTGCATCTCTGTGACCATTGCTCCCACTGGAACCATGCCTCTATCCTCTGCATCTAATGAATCTCTCCCCCTTTGTCATCAATGACAGAGGTATCTTTCCATCCGGGGCTACTCCCCATGATTGAACTATCCTCTTTATGGTGCTTCCTCATGTACATCTAGGACATATAAGATAATCATTCAAAATCATTCATTTTGGAGTAGAAATAACTCCGAGTCTCTAGCGAAGATACTCAAAGGCTTCCCGTGTAAGTGGTTTTGTAAAGATGTCTGCCACTTGTTCTTTTGTGCCCACATACTCAACTCTGATGTTCTTTTCTACAATCTGTTCCCATAGAAAGTGATACTTGATTGGAATGTGCTTCGTCTTGGAGTGCATCGCCAAGTTCTTTGAGGTGATGTTCTTTGAGATACTAATGGAACTTGTATTATCACAATAGATTGGAATGGGCTCATCATACTCAACCTGTATATTTGTCAAAGTTTGTTTCATCCAAAGAACCTGTGTACAACATGTTGTTGCTGCAATATACTCTGCCTCAGCTGTAGATAGAGATATTGATGATTGTTTCTTGCTTATCCATCTAAACACTCGCCCAAGTAGAACATTGCTCCACTGGTGCATCGTTGGTCATCAATACAACCTACCCAATCTGCATCTATGTATGCAATAAGAGATAGATCCTTTCCTTTTGGATATCATAATGCAAACTCTTATGTTCCTTTGAGATATCTGAAAATTCTCTTCACTGCTAATACATGTGATTCCTTTGGTGCTGCTTGAAATCGTGCCACCTGTCGAACTGCCTGCATTACATCCGGTCTAGATGTTGTCACATATAGTAGGCTGCCAATCATTGACATGTATTGCCTCTGATCTGTAGACTTTGAATCATCATCTTTTCTTAACTTGCAATTAGTTTGCATGGGAGTGATAACTGGTTTTCAATCTTCCATTTCGAACCTCTTTAGTATTTCTATGATATACTTGGTTTGAGAAATAAAAATTCCTTGGTTTCTTTGATGTATCTGAAGTCCCAGAAAGAAGGATAGTTCTCAAAGTAATGAAATTTCAAATTCATTCTGCATATCCTTTGCAAATTTTTGGTTTAACCTGTCATCATCACTACCAAAATTAATATCATCAACATAAAATTCAATTAATAAAATATTACCTTGACTTACCTTGATGTAGAGGTTGTTGTCTGCACTTCCTTTTCTGAACCCTGCATGCTGTAGATATTTATCCAGTCTAGAGTACCATGCTCTAGGAGCCTGTTTTAGACCATACAAGGCCTTCTTTAATTTGCACACATAGTCTGCATTCTCTGACAACTGAAATCATTTTGTTTGTTCAATGTAGAATTCTTCTTCAGGTTCCCCATTCATAAAAGCTGATTTTATGTCCATCTGACACACTTTAATATTTTTGGAGCATGCATAAGCTAAAATAAATCAAATTGCTTCCATTCTGGCAACTGGGGAAAATGTCTCTTCAAAGTCGACTCCTTCAACCTGTGCATATCCTTTACATACCAATCTATCTTTGTTCCTTGTAACTTGTCCATCTTCATTCAATTTATTTGTGTATACCTACTTTGTGCAGATCACATTCTTATCCTTTGGTCTTGGAACCAATTCCCAAGTGTCATTTTTCTCTATTTGATCCAATTCTTCATCCATATCCTTGTTCAAAAATTCATCCTTGCTGGCCTCTTCAAAATGGTTGGTTCAATCGTAGATGTGAGTGCTAGGTGTTTTTGTTCTAGTGAACATATTCTTCTTCTAGTCTCAACTCCTGCGTCTCTGTTTCCGATAATCTGATCTGAAGGATGATTCTTCTGTACTCGTCTGTTAGGTGTCTTTGGAGGCACTTGCTGAACTTGCTCTTCTGCTTATGTCGGATTCTCTTCATCATCCTCCTCTACTTCCTTTTCATCTTCTGCTTCTTCTTCGAAAAGTTGTTCCATTGATTCATTTTCTTCTTCCTTTGATTCTGGTCTGCCTGTTTCATCAATTGTTGCGTTGATGCTTTCTACAACTTTGTTCAATCTCATATTGTAACACTTGTATGCTTTCCTTGTACTTGAGTAACCAACAAGTAGTCCTTTGTCCACATGAGAGTCTAACTTTCCCATTTTTCCATCTTCTCTTTTGATGTAGCATTTGCTTCCAAAAACTCTAAAGTGATTCACATTTGTTGGTCTTCCTTTCCATAGCTCGTAGGGATTTTTGTCAATGTTGTTTCTGAGAATTACTCTGTTTTGAATGTGAATTGTTGTATGCACTACCTGTGTCCAAAATATATCTGTCAATTTGGAATCCATTAGCATTGTTCGAGCCATTTACTGTACTGTCTTGTTCTTTCTTTCAACAACTCCATTCTGTTGAGGAGTCCTAGAAATGAAGAATTGCATTTTTATTCCATGACTACTGCAATAGTCCATAAATTCCTTTGAAGTGAACTCTCCTCCATTATCAGATCTCAAGCATTTGATTTTTGAATCCATTTCATTTTCAATCATTTCCTTGTAGATATTGAAGTTTTCAAAAGATTCTGACTTATTCTTGAGAAAGCAAACTACAATCATTCTTGTATAATCATCAACTAATAACATAAAGTATTTCTCACCTTTTAAACCCTTTGTTGTAGTTGGTCCAACTAGATCAATATGCACAATTTCCAGTGGTATTGTTGTTGAATATTCCTTTGATTTGAACCTGGTATTTGTTTGCTTTCCTTGTTGACAATGCTTGCATAAATTTTAAGTTGGTTTCGTGATCTGAGACATTTCTCTGACTGCTTCTCTTCTGTTGACTTTGACAAGGTTATCAAAATGTATGTAACCCATTCTTCTGTGCCATATCCAAATTTCATCTTTCTTTCCTAGAAAACACTTTTCATTTCCAATTTCACTTAATACATATATGTTGCTTTAAGTTCTCACAGCTGTAGCAATCAATTTTCCTGAACCTTCTTTACTTATCTCGCATTTTTGTGAATCAAAAGTAACTTTATGACCTTGGTCACACATTTGACTCACACTTAGAAGATTATGTTTCATATCTTCTACTAGTAGAACATTTTCTGCCTTGGTATTCTTGTTCCCAATTATGATTGTGCCTTTTCCAATGATTTTAGCTGAATCATCATTTCCGAAGGAGACTCGTCCATCTCTTTCCTTTTGTAATGTACAAGAAACCTGTCTCTATCACCTGTCATGTGTTTTGAATAGCCATTGTCAACATACCAACCACGTTTCTTCTTCTTAGCTTATAGAGAGAGTGTGCATTCTTTATTGCCATATTGATCCTTCTTTCTTATCCATGTCCTTTTTTGAGATTCCTGTCTGTGATTGTTGTTATTCTGTTGTGGTTCTCTAGGAGGGACTATCATTCTACAATCTTTGTCCATGTGTCCAAATTTTTTACATTTGTAACATTCCACTTCAATGCTCAAAGATTCAAACTTGTTGGAACTTCTTCTTTGTGTTTCACTAGGCCTTCTTGGATAACCCCTTTGTGTATGACTTTCAAAGTTGCTTGTGTTCCTGTTGTTAGCTCTGCAATTCACAACTTTATGTCCAAAATTATTACATGCATAACATAAACCAAAAAAGATAGTTTGATACCTAGGAGTGGAAGATCTTCTAAAATGAGGTACTCTTATAAATTATTCTTCTTCCTGAGGCCTATCTGTTGGTTGTTGATTCTGAAATCTAAATCTTCTCGGTGGAGGAGTGTCCCTGTAATCTTCCTTGTAGATATTCCTATCCTCCTTGATTGTTTCTGCATATCTTTTTGAATATGTTTCTTGCTCTGTTGTTTTGGAGCTTGATCCTTTTTCTGTCTGATTGTATCCAAGTCCGGACTTGTCATGATGAGATTTTTTACTATTGATAACGTCATCCAAAACTTTTGAGCCATTCTGCATATTTTTCTTTTGAAGATTCTTTCTTAATGTGACAATCTCTGCTTCCAAATTTCCAATGATCTTGTCTTTTTCTTCTAGCTGTTCTTTGAGTGCTTATTCAATTCTTTTATCTTCTTCTATTTGAACTTTCAAATTTGTGATCATTTGTTCTAGTTCTTGAGTGTCTTCTTTTTTGTTTAGTTCTTCTTGTAGTTTCTTGTTTTCTCTTTTGATAACTTCTATGGCACACATAAATTCCTCTCGGTAGTCAACTTCTGCCTCTTCAATTTATACTTCGGAGTCTTGTTTATCAGAGTGTTCCATTGCCATGAATAGAACTCTTTATGTCTCACTGTCACTGACTTCATATTCATCTGATGATGAGATGTCTTATTTGGTGCATAAGATTTTCTTGAAAACTTTCTTTGCGGTTCTTTTGCCTTTATATGTTTGTTTTCCTTTTAGGTAACCTTCATCATTTCTCTTTTTCTTATAAGGAAATTTGTTAGAAAAATGACCAATACCATCACAATTAAAACAAATTAAAGGAAGCTTACCTCTATACCTACTGTCAGTTCCCTTGTTTAGCATTTTGAGAAGGTTGGCCACTTCTTCATCATCTTCCAAGACGTCATTGTTGCTGCTATGTTCTTTTTTTTGCATTCCCTTTTGCTTTGAATTTTTGGATGCTTCTTTTATATTTGGATTTTCCTGTTCAATTCTCATTTCATATGCTGTGAAGATTCCATGTATTTCATCCATGCTTATTGAGTTTAGATATGATCTTTCTTCTAGTGTTGATATCTTAGGGTCAAATCTCATAGGAAGAGATCTTAGTACTTTTGAGCAATTACAAATTCTTTGATTTCTTCTCCCAATCCTATGATTGCATTTACTGTTTCATCAACTCATAAAAACTAAGCTGCAATATTCTCATCTTCCTTCATCTTAAGTTGTTCAAACTGACCTATGTAAGTTTGAAGCTTTGCTGCTTTGACTTTTGAATCTCCTTCATAAATATTTTGAAGTTTGTCCCAAATCCCTTTAGCGGATTTACAATGTGCAACTTTGGTGAATACCGTTTCACTAAGACCATTCAAAAGTGCATTTTTGGCTTTGAAATTATTCTGATCGAGTTTCACTACTTTGTCATTTGTTGGCGGAACGACTGGTGTTGTGTATCCATCTACAATTGATTGCCAAATTTCAAATCCATGTGCCTGTATATATGTTTTTATCCTTATGCTCCAAAATGCATACTTTTGTCCATTGAACCATGGTATTCCATTTTTATATAAGTTGTTTCTCTCCATGATCCACCTTTCAGTGGTTAAACTAATTTTTGAAGGAACTTGTTGTGATACCAATTGTTGGATTAATGAGNTTGGGGTTGGGGGGGGGGGGGTGAATCAATAATAGAGAAATTTAATCATTTTTAACCATATAATCCAAGTGTTATATCAATGTAGAATTATCATCCAATAACTGCAGAGTAAATAAGCAATGAAAAAATTAACAATCATACACATACATAGTACACCCGTGTTTTATGTGGAAATCCAAAGTGGGAGAAAACCACATAATTATTTTTCTTATATGTCTTGAAGAATTACATTCATTGGAAGCACTAACTTCCTTTGTTTTCCAGCTGCAACTGGAAGGAGGTTCCAACCCCCCTGTTTCTCAGGCTACAACCTGAAGGAAGCTCCAACTCCCCTATTCTCTGGCTACAACCCCCTATGTTCTCTAGCTACAACCGTAAGGTGGCTACTACCACCTGTCCTTGCCCTGTTCAACTGCCCTGAAGTAGAAGTAGAATGATGGAACCACTATCACACTATCACTGTGACATATACCATTGTAAACCTATACCAATAAACCTGAACCATGCATCAATCTGTGTTTGCACCCTCTTCGTCACCTTGGTGAGCAAATAAGAGGTGCTTACATGCCCAGTTGGGTCTTGCTGAGCATGACAGCTGTAGAGGAAAGAGTTAGAGAAAGAACAACAGAACTATAAGCAAGAATTAAACTAATACAAACTAAAATCATAAGCATATGGATAAATAAATAACAAACACAAAAAGACCAATATCACCAATGTTTTTGGGCTGATCTATTGATGAAATCAAAGCACAATGAAGAAAGGGGAATATGAGTCCCTTATTCCTCAAAAGGAAGGCTCTTTGACCCTCACAAGCTTTCTCTCCTTACAACAAGAAAATGAAAATGATGATGAAAGAACTCCTAGCACATCCACTCAATGGAGAGGTGGATAGCTCAATGAAATGATGCCAATGTGTTATTGTCAAGGAGTGAGTCCTTAAAACAATCTAGGCAGCATAACATCACATGAAATTCCTTGAGAAAATGAGGTTTCTTCATGGCTTTTTATAGCATTGCATTGGGTGATTATGTAACTCCTTTGTAGTGTGAAAAGAGGCTCTTTAGGGCTTTATTAGGTCTTTGACCAGCCTACCATGCGGATTCAGCTCAGATTTGAGGGTCAAATCGGCTTGGGAGCTGATACATAAGTGGTTGGGAGGCTGACCAATTCAATAAATGCGTCGTTTAGCAGGTGCGCGGGTTTTTGCGCTAACAGCCGCACATCGTGCGTGTATGCGCGCATGGTACGTTTCTGTTTCGCGCATGTGCGCGCACCCAACTTCTGTAAAGCACTCTTCAATTTTTGGTTACTTTGTATAGTTTTTGACCTTTTTGGAATGCTGTGAAATTAATTCAGTGCCATGAATGACTTCATTACTATTTGACGATGCTGAGTTCTTATTGCCATGTGTGGACGAAATTTCAGTGATAACAGATGCCCCCTGATGGATGAGGTTAGGAGCATGCGTATAGCCGAAATCCATCAATGTTTCTTCTACTGAGAATGGTGGTGTAAGAGAGAGAAATAGTGGGATCGTTCAGAGCGATCCGTTGGAGAAAAAAGGAACCGGTAGGACCCGACCTTCTGAGAGTTGTGAAAAAAATAGAAAACTGTGTACAAACAAGGCGGGCATGCCCCATGCTCGTGTTAGGTAACTCTGAAAAAAGATGACTGAAGTGTTGGTGTAGACAACTGCAGCGCCCTTGGGGGCAGTGATGATAAAGGCATAAGACAATTCTGCAAAGGAACATACTCTGAACAATAGGCAATGATCGTGGTAATAAGCAGCAACGATGATGTGGGCATTGATAGCCCTACCAAGTTCAGAGGTCTTCGGCAAATGATAACAATAAATGAAATAGTCGCAAAGTAAAACCCACCATAACACGAGAAAGTGTTGGCGTCAAATGTTATGGGGGCCAATGACAGCAGGGAGCAATGGTGTTTCACCCTGTGCCATCCGAGATCTCTCATTAAATGGAGAATGAGAATCAAGATACTGTCGCCCTTCTGGAAAATTGTGCTAATGTCGACAAAATGGGGATGCGACTTCCAGAAGCAAAAGGGCTTCGTGGAATCTACTGAGGTGAGGAAGTGGCAGAGGTACTTGGACGAAGTCAAGAAGTGGGAAGACTCAAGACTGCCCTTGGTTGGAGGATGTATGAGATAAAAAGCGGCTGCAACCACGTAACAAGGTCAAGTGTCAGGGGGACGACAAGACCAGTGATAAGTTGTGCCAGAGGCAGGACAAGGTGAACAAGTTCAAAGGGTAGAGGTGAGTGACCTGTGGAGTACTATGAAGATATGGACGATGCCGCCAAGGGTAGATGATAAGTAATGCTCCAACCAAGGGTGACATGGGTTGCGTGTGGCCAAAAGAAAGCAAGTCGCCAACGGTGACGACAAAAGAAAATGTAATGACTGGAAATAAAAGGCGTTTATACAATAAATAATGAATAATTGTTGGGGAGAAATGTGCAAATATAGAAACGGGTGCCCCAGTGTGAAATGAGTGCCCCAGGGAGGGCATAATTTTCTCGGAAAACTGATGAAGGGTGGGGGCCCCATTGGTGAGTTTTTGTATGAGGTAGGTGAAATGAAGATAGGTTCGCAGATGGGAAAACTGATGGTGGATGAAATTGAGGGTTCATGTGCCTGCGGAGGTGCAGGTAAAAAGAATAGAACTATAAAGAGATGATCTGGGAGTCCATATGGGAAGCTAGAAAAATGAGGAGAAGGAGTATGTGGCTGATTCACGACATGTTTGAAAGACTATCGGGACTCCCATCCCTAAAGGGTAATGCCGAACAACATGAGTGTCAAAAGTGCCCAAAAGGTGCTATGAATGGGACAACTCATGTGGGTAAGAATGCTACTGGGTAACAGTACCGAAGGTGAAAATGGAGACGAGGGTACTGCAGAGTCGGGACTGGAGATCCTAGAGGTAAACAACAGAGGGTGTGACTGGAAATGCAAGTGCGATACAACGGGAAAGACTACATGCCAGTGTTGAGTATATACCTGAAGGGATGATGCCGAGTGCTGAGGAGAAAGTACTTGCACATATGAGAAACAAATACCCAAAAGTGAACAATATCTGAAGAGAATCAAAGATATGAGCATGTATTAGATAAATGTGACAATGCGCGTGCGTACCTGACCATGATATGAAAAAAGGTGCCCCGGGGGCTCAGGATGAAAAGTGACCCAGGGACAGCTTTGATGTAGGTGGCAGGATGCTAATCCCGTGGCTGAAGACGGTTTGAAAAATGGACACCTTAGGCTCCCGGAATGGTGAGTGGAAGTTTGGCAAAAGGCCTATATATAGCTGTAGGGCCCACATTGCCACCTCATTTGTACCTGCTGCAATAGTGACTGGATGAGAAGATTTCAGAGGAGATTTGGAGATTCGGGGAGGATGAGGTATCCGATCGACATTCTGCGAGTATCAGGTTAGTGGTCTGATAATCTTGCATAGAAATAGGGTTTCAATTTTTGGGCAGGGTTTGTACGGAGGGCCGTACAGGGGTTTTTAGGGGGTGTGGGGCCCACATGCGCGAGAAATTCCGTGAAAGGCGCGCATACGTGCGCGCCTGTAAACCGAACACACGCGCATGGGTGCACGGTAGGGAGAATTTAAGGCGTGCCTGAGGGGCGTGCCTGAGGGGCGTGCCTATGAGTTGAACAGGCGCGCAGCAGTGCGCGCCTGTAGGTTTGACAGGCACGCATCGATGCGCGTCTGTAAAGTGAACAGGCGCGCGTAAGGGCGCGCCTGTGAAGTGAACAGGTGCGCACTAATGTGCACCTGTATAGAGTACAGGCGCGCACATATGCGTGCCTGTGAAATGAACAGGCGCGCATGGGTGCGCACCTGTGGGAACAAAAATCGCGCCTAGGAGGCAAGGTTGAAGGGTAAAAAAAATGAGTCTTTTTTATGCTGTTGATGGTTGTCTGAGCTGATATAGGAATCTGTGTGGTTTGCAGGTGGCTAGCAGTGACGATGCCAGTGCGGTGGTGAGAGCGAGACTAGGCCCAGTTGCGAGATGCTGTGGCCATTGAGGGGCCTGGTGTGCGGGTGACTTTGGCAACCTGCGGGTTGCTAAAGTTTTTTGAGTGCCCGTTGATACGGGCACATGAGTATCTACTACAGTTCCTTCTCCAGATGTGGAGTCCGGAGCTGCATTGCTTCCTCGTGCGAGGAGAGCAGATCCCCTCCACTACGGTGGAGGATGTGTATTTCCTGACTGGGCTCCCCTTTCGGGGAACGCCCCTACTGGCGGAGCCGGTGTTGCCCAGGACCACTCCGCTGGCCGATATTGGCCGGAGATTTTGCTCAGGTCAGGACTTCATGTCTGGGACTGTGGTGAGTATTAGTGCTATCGACTCCCTAGCTCATCGCTGTATAGAAGCGATGATTGTACGAGTATACGGGTCACTGGCGACCCAGCGGATTAGTGGTGGCCAACTGTTGGTGCTGGAGAGAGTGTTGGATGGCGAGCAGTTCACGTGGGGACTTATGTTGCATGCTAGGATGGTGGCACAGTTGGACCACTGTCGGTCCACGGATGGAGGAGAGTTTGCTTTCGGGTCCATCTTAGTGGCCTGGTTTTTGGAGAGGGTGCCGATGCTGTGCCCGAGGGTTCTGCTAGAGATGCCGAGGGCACGAGAGCCACGATTGAGGCAGTGGTCTACAATTTTGGTTCATCATGGTGGTGGCGAAGGTGGCCACTATTTTTCGGCAGATGCGTCACGGATATGGCGGCAGATGTCACAGGTAGTACTTCGGTACCCCTATGCTAGGGTTGACTTCCGGGGTGACCCGGACATGGTGTTGCCTCCAGGGGAGGTTTTTGACCATCGAGGTACGTTTTTTGATTTATGTTGTCTTTTGAGATATCAGTCCATATGTATATGATATAGATGCTGATATTATCTGATGTTGTTGTTTTGTGCATGTGCAGATGTCGCACCTCGCGGGCGCGAGGTAGAGATGCAGAGAGCACCGGCTCGTCGAGAGTCGGAGAGACGACCGCAGGGGGAGAGACGTCAGCGGGAGGATGCCGCAGGGTGACCTGCTGAGACCGAGAGGGCAGAGAGGAGGCGCTGGTTCGATGACCCAGGTGCGGGGCCATCACACGCTCCTCCGGCGGCGGCCAGAGTAGATTTTGATGACATACGCCGTCGTCTGGAGATGGTGTTGCAGGATGTGCCTGAGGGCATGTGGACGCGTATCCAGGACGAGAGCTTCCTGGAGCAGTGTGTGGGGGTGCCGCCACCATGGCGGGCCATAGTGTGGCGAGCAGCAGTGCTTGTTGCGATGACTAGTGGACGCCTGCCGCCGGGGTAGGAGGGTCCTATGGGTGGTCCACCACCGCCTGGGGTAGGTGGTGGTGGGCCTCCACCTCCTCCTGAGGGAGGAGAAGGTGGTGGTACGATAGAGGCACCATGACTGATGTATGATGTATTTGTTGTATATAGGTTGGTATGATGTATTTGTTGTATGATGTGCTGGCCTGCGGGCACATGTATTTTTGTTTGTAAACAGTCGGATGGCTTAACGGGCCTTTTATATATACATGAGTATACAGTTTTTTGAGATCCTGATGTTGTCTACATGTTTTGGTGGATGTTTTTGCTGATGTCTATTCTATATATATATGCTGTGACAGGATTTATGAGATGTTTATGTATGTGTAGCTTGATGTGATATATGCCAATCTAACACCATGTTAGCTATTTGATCTGTTGTTTGATTCAATTGTCTGGGAATATGTGTAAATGTAATGGAATCAAAATGTCGAGATAACAGTCTAACCTGTAGGTATTTGCGAAAGAGGCACGGATCGCGTACACGGTAAACATTGTTGAGCTGGAGAACAACTAGTTGAGAGTCGAGGAAGACGCTAAGGTGACGAATATGGTGATGCTGGGCATCGGCCAAGAGGCCAATGACCGCAGTGTATTCGACTTGGTTGTTGGTTGCGGGCCCCAAACATATGCCGCTTGAATGTAGCATTTCATGTGAGGGGGTGTATAGAGCCCAAGCAGTTGAAGCGAGATTTTGCGTCCAACGGCTGGCACCGTCGACATAACCAATGTGGTAGGCTGGTGGAGGAAGCATCTGTCAAGAGCACAACAGATAGTTTAGATGAGAGGGGAGGAGAAAAAAGAGTAAAAATGCTAGAAAAAGAAATAACCTAAAGTAGAAGAACTACGTTTAAGCATAAAATTTCTTGAGATATAACCCATTGACGGGTTCTTTGAGCGAGAGGCCTTCGGGGGAGGCCAGTATGTATGCGCCTTTGGTGAGGCAATGTTGGATAATGTAAGGGCCATGCCAAAGTGATTCGAACTTGCCATGGCCAAAGGTATCATGAGCGATATCATAGGCCAGGATGAGGTCGCCTTCGCGGAATGATCGAAGGTTGACATGGCGATCAAAGGTAGCTTTGGATCATTTTTTAGCTGCCTCGTTGTTCTGTAATGAAGACCGACGATCTTCATCCAGTGACTCCAAGTTCAACAAGTGCTGCTCCATTGGAGCAGTGTCAGGTAAGAGCTCAATTGCGGTGCGTAGGGTGGGAATTTTGCACTCGATGGGAAGAGTTGCCTCGACCCCATGGACTAAATGAAATGGCATGAAACCTGTAGTGGTCTTTACTGCCATTCGATAAGCCCATAGCGCAGAAAATAACATATGATGCCAATTGGTTTTATGTTTATTAACTGTGCACTGGAGCATGGTCTTGAGGAATTTGTTCACTGCCTCGACCTGTCCCTTTGACTGAGGGTAATATGGTGAGGCAAACTCGTGAGAGAAACCTAACCGAGATGAGAGTTCGACAAAGATCTCATTTTCAAAGTGTTTCCCATGGTCGGAAACTAGTTGGAGTGGTACTCCAAAACGGGATATGACGTGGTTAAAGAAAAAACGCGCTGCAGTGTCAGCGGTGTTGTTGAAAGTGGGCATAGCTTTGGCCCATTTGGTGAAGTAATCAACGGCGACAACAATGTATTTGTGACCATTGCTGGAGGGGGGATTACAAGTCATAAATTCGATGCCCCATTTACAAAAAGGGCCCACAATAATGATAGGGTGAAGAAGAGCGGGGGGATCTCGGGCTTTGTTGGCATAGAGCTGACATTGCTCACATCGTTTCACGGCATGAATGCAATCATGAAATAGGGTAGGCCAAAAGTAACCGACTTAGATAATCTTTTGAGCCGTGGATATACCCGAAAGATGGCCCCCACATGCGCCGCTGTGACAGCCATTTAAGAATCTGTCGGCCTCGTCAATAGTTAGGCAACGACGAAGAATGGTGTCAATGCCCCGCCAATATAGGATGTCTCCAATGAGGAGATAGCGGGGGGCCTGATGGCGAATACGTCGACGATCATCTCGTGAGAGATGGTTACTGAACTTTTGCGTTCGTAGGTAGATGAGAAGGTTTCCATACCAAGGATCATCTGAAGCGATGTAAAAGAGATGTTCGTCAGGAAAGTCAGTATTGACGGGGGCACTGGTGGTGTCATAGGGGAGGGCCGTGACAAGTTCGGCGAGAACGAGGGCCTTCTTACTCTTAGGTGTTGAGAACTCGAGGTCGTACTCCTGAAGGATAACAATCCATCGAGCGAATTTTCCGTTAACTTGGTGACGAATGAGAAAGTACTGCATGGGGTTGGAATCTGCAACGACCTTGGTGGTGCGAAGCAAAATGTAATGGCGTAGTTTCTGGACTGCAAGGACAACTGTAAGAGCAAGTTTCTCTTCGTGTTTATACTTCAAGGGTGGTCTTGAGAGGTTCTTACTAACGTAGTAAATGACGTGTTCATGATTTGCATCTCTGAGCTGGACGAGGACGTCGGCTACTAATACAGCTGACGCTGAGACGTAGAGGATGTAGTCGCGATTGTATTCAGGTGCACTAATTAAAGGTGCATTTGAAAGCGCTGCTTTAAGATCGTCAAATGACTGTTGGGCATAGTCGTCCCAATGAAAAGGGATGTTGTGACGTAGTAAGCGGAGGAAACCGTGTGCGCGTATGGCATAATCGGGAACAAAGCGTCTGAGAAAGTTAGCTTTGCCCTGTAGACTCTGGAGTTGTCGTAAATTTTGAGGAGGTGGAATTTCGGTGATAGCTTTGACTTTGAGGGGGTCCACGGTAATACTGCTTTGGGAAACAATAAAACCGAGGAGGTTCCTGGCGGTGACGCAGAATACACACTTGAGATAATTCAAGCGGATGTTGTACTGACGACACCGTTGAAAGATGATTCGTAAATCATCGAGATGTTGGGTGTGTTTCTTGGATCGAGTTGTGAGGTCTTCCAAGTAGGCGAGGATGATTGCAGCCAGATCGTGGAAGATGTATGTCATTGCCCGCTGAAAAGTTGCGCCGGCATTTTTTAAGCCGAAAGGCATGACATGATATGCAAAAGTACCCCACGGGGTAATGAATGCAGTTTTATACTGATCGGCTGGGTGAATTTGAATTTGGTTATAGCCAGAGAATCCGTCCATAAAGGAGAGGGCCTCGTGGTCGGCACAGTCGTCGATAATTTGATAGATGAAAGGCGTTGGAAAGTTGTCTTTTGGACATGCGTTATTGAGATCGCGAAAGTCTATGCAAATGCGGATAGTGCCCTATTTTTTGTCGACGAGTACACGGTTGGAAACCCATGAAGTGTAAGCGATGGGGTAAATAAACCCGGTCGTACGTAATTTATCAATTTCAGCTTTGATAGTCGGGGCTTTGGATGGGTGTAGAGGTCGCTGTTTCTGGCGAATTGGTGTGATGTCAGGCCAGGTGTCGATGCGATGCTTGACAATAGATGGGTCGAGGCCAGGCATTTCTGTGTATGACCAGGTGAAAATATCCCTATATTCCTGGAAGAGGGCTTTATATGTGGTGATTTCCTGAGGAGTGCAAGCAGCTCTAATCATGATTTCTTCGACAATGCCATTTTTAATGGAAATGTTGATTTTGATGGTGGGGGAAATGTTGGCCATATTACCTTCTTCAAAAGCATCAGGAGCAGGAATGGGATTGTTGAACCAATCGATAGGCCCAGATGGGATAAAATCTTTGGTTTCGACCACGTAAATGGGGTTTTGGTTAGGAGGCATGAGGGCTTCCTGTGGAAGGAAGAGTGCACGATGATGTAGTGCGTCCCAGGGAGAGTCCAAGCATTGTAGCTCTTCGAGTATTTCCTTGTCATATTGGAAACGACGGGAATATAAGGGATCCTGAGGAGTGATCTTAGTGACAGTGTGGTTTCCCCCTGATGGAGAAGCAGAGGGGGCAATGCTAGGGGATGATGAGGGTTCACTTGACATAAACCATATATTGAAGTACTAAGGGGTACTCGTGGTGGTTGGGTGGAGAGTGTCCGTAGGTGAATGAGCTGGAGAGTTGGGGGGATTGCGGGGTAAATCCTCAGAAACATCATTTAAGAACCATGGAGGCGTTGGGAGTGCCTCGGGATCAGGAGAAATGACATGAAGATCCCCTAGTGACGAGGTAAGGTCATTGGTCGTCTCTATGGGTTGGTGATGCAGGGCCAATTGGCATTGCCTATATTCTAGGATCATAGGACACTGGTATGTAAAATGAGCCAATGAATCGCAGAGAGAGCAAGGGCATCTCATGCGTTCATTGAATGAAGTGGTGACATAACGGATGTCAGTGATATTTGTTGGAGAGGACGTAGCAGGGCGTGGGTTGTTCTGGAAGTTCTGGCATACAACGACTAACGTCTGCCGGAAGCGTGGCAGGGCTGGGCAATGATGGGTATAATGCCCGTACTCTGAACAGATAGCACAAGCATATTTGGTCCTCAATCCTTTACTACTGGAAGGGTGGGTGGTAGTGGGGGAACTAGCAGTAGTGGCGGGTGTTGTGGGAGTTTGATTGAGGGGAATCAAATTCCGTAATTCAGGTAGGGATGGGAAATTGTTGGTTTGGTGGCCCTCTTTCTCACAGAGTGCACACGGTGGTGGGATGCGTGGAGGAAGTGGAGCGGTGGGCTCTTTCTTCTTCCTCCTTCCCCTAGCTGTAGTAGGGGGGGGTAGTGAGTATGGGGGTGGTAGGGGTGAGGATGGGAATCGTCATGGGGAGGCCTTCCTGTGGGGGAAGGGATGGGTGAGGGACCATCTTAGGTGGATGTAAATACCACACTGAGATTGCTAACACCATATTGGGTAGTGTGAGCATTGCGGCTACCTGGAAAGCTTCTATACCGGGTGGAGGGTAAAAGAAGGGAATTTGAGTGAGGGGTTGGGGAACTGTCTACCAAATGGGACTATGCCCTTGAGGGGATGTGGATTCGTGGATGGTTGGGGTCGACGAGTGCGCAGGAGGCTCCGGTGGGAGTTGATCTGCGACTATTGAGACGTTAGGAATGACTGAAGCCTCCTGAGGAGGATTAGCATCCTCTGTGTGAGTTCTGTTAGATGAGATGACGCATACTTGATTAGTGGGAAGGAGTGGTGGTGCTCCATGGTATGTCCCTAACAAGGATGGATCTTTAAAAATCCCAGGACCCATCTCTACGAGTGGGTATGTGTCGTGGTTGGTGTGGATGAGAGGAAGAATGTTATCAAGGTTGGCAGATGGGTTAGGTTCAAAATGTGAGACTTGGTCGATGGTCACAATCTTCCCGTTGTGGGGGAACATGATTGTCCGAAAGATGAAAGATGCCACTGCCTTCATAGCATACATGTAGCTATGTCCGAACAAGATATTGTAATCGAGTGGAGCGTCGATAACTTCGATATCAATGAGAATAGTTTTGCCCCCGAGTTCAATGGGGACATTTTGTAAGAGCCCTTCAGGAGATGATGGTCGACCGTCATAAGTTCGTAATGTGATGGCGGAGGGTATGAGTTACGGGGAACCAAGTTTCTACCATACTGTTTTGGACATGATGCATGTAGATGCACCTTCATCGATGATACACCGATGAACTGTGATGTTCCGTATTTTCACTGGTATTTGAATAGCGACTAGGGTGGGAAGATGAGGTTCGCTGCTGTCAAGATCAAAGGTGATGAGTCGAGTATCTGTAGGATCGACTGCCCCTAAGGTGGAAAGTAGTGATTTTTGCTGAGTAGGGAAAGTCTGGAGGACTTCCAAGACTGACATGGCAGCCGGGGATTGCGCTAAGTCGTCGACCAAGCTATAGTTATGAGCTGCCCTAGCCTGGGGGTTGTGGACATTCCTACGCAAAGGGATGCGAGGGATGCATAGTGGTGGTTCGGCGGAAGGGCGAGGGATCACCAATGGGGGTCCTGTCAGTGTAGGGTTTGTCTCTGGAGAGATAGGAGTAGACTCAGCTGGTGTATGATACTGACGATTACGTGTTTGCAGAAGGATTTCTTTCCTCACTGGTGAGGAGAATTGTACGCTCTGTTGGATTATTGGGGTTGTGGTATTGACCCACCTGAGGTGGGGGATGTTGCGTGTCCTGTTGGGTGTTTATCACACCTTGATGTGGGATAGGATTTTGCAGTACGACGGGAGGGGGTTGTTGTGCGTATGGTTGGGGTGCCTGATGATGGAGAGGTTGTGCAGGAGAAGGGGGAAGGCTCCCAGAGTCTTTCAACCATTTGAAATCAGTGATTTGGGGGCAATGGTGAGTGTAATGACCAAACTCACCACAAAGGGCACAAGGGAAGATGGTTTTAATATTATTCCTCCCTTGGCGTTTGTTGGTATTATTGCCCCCCTGGGGGTTTTGGTTCCCTTGGTTCTGGTTGCCCCCAGTGGGTTGATGTTGTGGGGGTTGATTCCCACCTTGACTAGGGTTGTTTTTATTCCTGTTTCATCCTTTCTTCTTGGCATTGTTCGATGGATGGGTTGGATTGGCTGTGTTCAACTGTTCAAAATTTTGGTATTGTTGAGCAGCAGAGGGTTGAACAAAATTTACCCCCACATGAGGATGTGGGGGAGCCATGGGTTGTGGAGGACCAGGAAATGGGAAGTATGGATTTTGTGGTGGTATCGATCCATAAGGTACATAGGAAGGCAGAGTGCTTTCACTAGTACTATAAGCGGATGTTGAGGGAGTACCATTGTTTGTGGGAATAGATGGATGTATGGGAGGTGCCGGCGGTGGTCCACTAATGGGTGGGGGTATAGCAATAGGATATGGTTGCTGATAAGGAGGTGGGGGGTAATAAGAGGTGCCCCCATATTCCGGTGGGTATTGAGGTGTTCCATACATCGGTGGTGGTTGGGGTTGTGGACCGTGGTGTGTGGTGGCACCTATTAGTCCGTCTGCTGAATGAGACATCCCAGGTTTGTCTCTGCCAAATGGCATAGGTTTTGGAAGATCAGGAAGTACCGTGTATAAGTAACCTGACTGTGCGTAGATGAGATCATACTGTTGGGCCTTACTGATGGCTTCCTCTTCAGATTGTGGGAAGGTGGAAGCTACATCCTTTCCAAGGAGAGAGACAAGTGATCGAAGAAACTAGTCGAGACATTGTTGCTTGGTGGTTTCTGCTTTGCACAAACTACATCGCCTACGCCACTCATGAATGTGGTCAGCAATGTGTGTGGATGAGGTTTGTTTGAAGTTAGACAGTAGTTCTAGGCCATTGTCATGGCGGATGGGTAATTGGAAGAAGGTTAAGAATGCTTTGGCCAATGACTCAAAGGTCGCATGGGACCCTGATTTTTCTTCGACATACCATTTGGCTGATGGGCCAGTGAGTGTGCGTTGAAATAATCGCAGTCTGATGGAATCATCCATAATGATATTAGAAGAACACTATAGATGAAAGGTCATGACATGGTTGGCGGGGTCATCCCCCGCCTTTCCTTCAAACTTTGGGATGTCTAAAGGAAGTTTTGTTGGCATTGCAGGCCATGTGGCATCATGTAATATAGGATCATTGGTAAGTTTGGTGAGATCCGGTATGTTGAGAGAGGCCAAATATGACATATGTAGTGGGGGGGGAGGGTTAGCTCCGGCCATAGTGTGTTGTGAACCTGACCCTTGATGGGGACTAGGTGGGTTGGTGCTTCCTCCTTGAGAGGGACTGGGTCCCCCTCTTCCGTGTAAAGGAGAGCGGGTGAATGGATGACCTTGGGAAGTGGACCCAAGTAATGTAGAACCAAGCAAAGCTGATCCTAAGATAGTATCACTCACATGAGTGTGTGAAGGAGGTACCGATGAGTGGGTACGACCAGATACTCCCCCTAAGATAGGAGGGAGGTTGAGAAAGTGTCGTGAACGACGAGGGTTCTATGGTTCCCCTATGATGTCAGACTAGTTGTGTGAATGTGTGCAAAAAGTAGTGAGAGAAATATAGAAACAAGAGTCTTTGCTGTGACTGTTTACACAATATATATATCCAAATCAAACTATAATCAGATGGGCATCATACATAAAATGTGAAAGAAGCATATATATGTGGGTAAGAGGGTTTTTTTCCGCGTGGGGGAAACAAAAAGAAATCAAATGCTCGTGTCCTAGAAGACGTAACGTCCTTCCTCTCAAAAAAAGCACTGGACCTTCCAATAGTACTCAACAGTGGGGTCTAAAGTCACTGGAAGAGAAACTAGTGAAGGATAAAATAATTGGTTATAATGAGGGGTAAAGGGGGCATATCCCGAAAGAGCTGGCGATACTTCCCAATAGCCACACAAAATCCAATCAAGGTGCAATTTCAGCCCACAATCGCCACCTGGGTAGATGTCCTAAAGTTGGTCACTAGGTGCTTCGGTCAAAGTGCGACATTTAGATTTTCGGCCTAAGAAATGGGTCACGGGATGGATCCCGTCCAAGAGGTGGGTGCCTCAAGGGGGGACGCACAGAACAACCGAACCTCGGCCTTCAACCCTTCATGAGTATCTCCCTGCCTTATGGTGATTGGAACACTTGACTTGGAGGATTTGAAGTTCCCTATTTGACAACCTCTATGTTTGAAAATGTGAGAACCAGACAACGGGGAGTTGTTTGGATGCCTATCCCTAAAATCCTACCTAGACTAAAACTTTCTTTTGGCACCTCCTGTGGAGGAAAACTTAGTGAGTTTTTAGAAAGATTTTAGATGAAGTTGTTTTGTGAGGCTGGGGGTGAAAACCAACCTCGTTTGATTAAAAGTGGGAGTGGATAGTCCTGTCAAGAAGAGATGGGGTGTTTTCGGAATCCCTTTGGAGGAACTTACTTAGACCTCCACGTTTAAAGAAGAGGCTATGTGAATGAGAAGTGACTTTTGTGTGTGAGTGAAAGTGTGCCAAGTTTTAGTTAATTATATGTCACCTTGCTGCATGTGGACTTCGCTTGGTCCTTACAAGAGTTTGATTACCTAATTAGCTAGATGTCATTGGTACAACCTTGCGGAATTCAAAATCCCTAGGAAGCTAGCATGTGGACATGTGGTTCCGTTACTATCCTTTAACTCCCTATGTGTGAGGTAATCTAGAAAAAGCATGAAACTATCCTAGATTGAACATGTGGGCATGTACAGGCCCGTTACAAACCTTTAAACTCTCCTAGTGTTTTGATCTAAGAAAGCGAAATTCTAAACACTATCCTATCTTTGTGACATATGGGCGTGTATGGGCCCGTTACAAATTTAAGATATGTTTGAAAAATGAAACTAAGAGGGGTCCCACAAGGGCCTTTGTCCTCTCCTAAAGGTTTTGAAATTTTGTTAAGGGAGATGAGATTGTTTTCACAATCTTTTTCTGATTCTCAAGATCGCTTGGAGGCGCGAGAGAAGAGCATACTCAAGGATTGTTACTTCAACTTCTAGTCCCGAATGTGAGTTAGATGTGATCAAATATGATTTTCCACTTATGTTTGTAAATCAAAACTAGCCATCCACGTGGCAAAAAGCAAAGAAGGGAAATTGATTTTTATCCTCCTAAGTGCCTATGTGTGTTTTTAGACTAACCCCTTTATATGATGAGGGTAATAAGTGCAGTGTGGATTTACAACATTTTTGACATCATATTCAAGAAGGTAGATGGCCGTCCCCACATCCCAAGAACTTACAATGATAAATTTTTACTCAAATGCGCGGCCCCTAGTGCAGACAGAGGTGCACAGAGCGCAGGCGTGCGAGCAGAGTTGTGACATAAAGCGCATGTGCACAGAGAAAAGATGTTGTTCATGCGCATGCGCGCACGATGCGCGTCTGTGGGGTGGAATACCCATGCACCCATGACAAACGGCCGAGAAAGAAAAATCCGGATGGATTTCTCTCAATTCTCCTGTGAATTGACTGGTTAGCAGGTCGGCAGAGGTCGGTTTGTGCACCTGCAAGTTAAACAAACTAAAAGGAAAGAAAAATAAACCCAAATGAGGGAGGAATTGATACCTTCTCCCCAGTATGGTCGCCAATCTGTTTGCACCCTCTTTGTCACCTTGGTGAGCAAATAAGAGGTGCTTACATGCCCAGTTGAGTCTTGCTGAGCATGACAGCTGTAGAGGAAAGAGTTAGAGAAAGAACAACAAAACTATAAGCAAGAATTAAACTAATACAAACTAAAATCATAAGCATATGGATAAAGAAATAACAAACACAAAAAGACCAATATCACCAATGTTTTTGGGCTGATCTATTGATGAAATCAAAGCACAATGAAGAAAGGGGACTATGAGTCCCTTCTTCCTCCAAAGGAAGGCTCTTTGACCCTCACAAGCTTGCTCTCCTTACAACAAGAAAATGAAAATAATGATGAAAGAACTCCTAGCACATCCACTCAATGGAGAGGTGGATAGCTCAATGAAATGATGCCAATGTGTTATTGTCAAGGAGTGAGTCCTTAAAACAATCTAGGCAGCATAACATTACATGAAATTCCTTGAGAAAATGAGGTTTCTTCATGGCTTTTTATAGCATTGCATTGGGTGATTATGTAACTCCTTTGTAGTGTGAAAAGAGGCTCTTTAGGGCTTTATTAGGTCTTTGACCAGCCTACCATGTGGATTCAGCTCAGATTTGAGGGTCAAATCGGCTTGGGAGCTGATCCATAAGTGGTTGGGAGGCCGACCAATTCAATAAATGCGCCATTTAGCAGGTGCGTGGGTTTTTGCGCTAACAGTCGCGCATCGTGCACATATGAACACATGGTACGTTTCTGTTTCGTGCATGTGCGCGCGTGCCCAACTTCTGTAAAGTGCTCTTCAATTTTTGGTTACTTTGTATAGTTTTTGACCTTTTTGGAATGCTGTGAAATTAATTCAGTGCCATGAATGACTTCATTACTGTTTGACGATGTTGAGTTCTTATCGCCATGTGCGGATGAAATTTCAGTGATAACAATCTGTATCTCAACCTGTACCATAAAACATTGCATCAACCATGCACCAACCTATACCAAACAACATGTAATCAACTTTTACCATAAACAAGTGCATCCAACCATGTACCAAGTATGTACCAATCATGTGTCAACCACTCATCAATATGTACCAACTATTAGAATATAGTGGATGTGCTCGTTTTACCATCGACAATATCACTATTGTCACCCAACCATAGGCCGAAGCCACCCTCCGAGCACCTTAACCTTGACAGAGAATCACTCCAGAAGAAAACCCTAGGCTAGATAGCCAAACAAAGGGTAGGACACCTTTCCCCAAGGATAGCGCACCAAACAAGAGCTGACCAGATAGTCCAAACCATAACCAAGAGATAGTCCAAGCCAAAACGTAATATGCTAGTTTCAGCTGCTGCAACAACAAATCTCTTCCAAAGTTGTGCACAAACTGGGTAACTGCAATGCGCACAAGTGCTGCTGTGCAATTATGAGAATGTCTACTAGAATGAAGACTGGCCTCCTGTATTTATACTAATTCTGGCTAACTCTCTAGGTTGACTTCTCATTCTGGGTGTCTATTTACTTAATATATAATATTTCTTCTAGCCAACTTCTTCTCTTGTAGGCTAATAACCTAATACCAATTATCTTCTTGAGACGACTTGTCTTCTAGGGTTATTAGCCAACTCATTAGGGTTTCTTCTTGCTTCCTGGAATATTCTATTCTCGTCAGTTTTACACGTGGAGGTAAATACCTCCCGCATCTACCATAATATTAACACTCCCTCCTAGCTAGGGAGGTATTACATGTAATGGTCTTGAGCACAAACATACCATTCACCCAATAGCATCAACATAGTTGTATAGACTATATTATGACTAGATCATGAGCACCATCATCACCATCAATGTCATCAACTGCATCATCTCTCGAAACCATACTCTATCTAAGTAATTAGACATGATGCTGGATAAATCACTCACACCACATAGTGACACAAGAGCCATTCTTCTAATCTGGACATATGTATTAGAAAAATAAATGTCGTGAACCATTTTGCGTCTGGGAAATATCTGTCTATTGATCATCCATGTAGCTGATAATCATTTTCAACACTATTTATAGTCTTCAAGGAAATCGGAACAATATCATTCAATAGAACACAACTATGTCTATCCATAGTAGGACACAACTACAATCTAGTGGTACACTACCACACCAAGTAGCACATAGGTACTTGATCAGTGACGTATAGTCACAAATAGTCGAACACATCCACCATAGTAGTATACAACTACTGTATAGAGACATACAGTCTTCATAACAATCATCTAATATCAACCTGAACAGAAAAAATATTATGATATAAACTGAATCATCTGGGTCATTCTTCCACTCACATCTGTGAGATCTTGGAAGAGCATCTGCCCTTATAAGGTCAAACATCAATGATGAGCTATCTGGACTATTCTTCTTAAGCAAGGAAGAATAACTGTCCCTATTTTTTAGCCTGGACCATTCCCCACCCTGGGCCATTCCTCTAACACTAGACAAAGTGTAACCTGGAGAGAATGAGTTTTCCCTAAGGAATGTTTGTCCCTGATTGCTGAACCTAGACCATTCCTCTGGCACTAAACAAAGTGAAACCTGGTGAGAATGAATATGCCCTAAGGAATGACTGTTCGGACCATTTCCTAAGGAAATGACTATCCTGCACCAACCTCCAAAATGGACCATTTACCATGTTAACCATAATGGGAAATTGTTGTCCGACGAGGCAGGCCAGTCTTCTTGAGTAACCCTCAAGAAGAGAGACTGCCCTAGACCATTCCCCATGTTAACCACAATGGGAAATCATTGTCTATGGTACATCAAAAATCCTTCGAACCATTTTCATTACAAAAATGACCGTTCGATCTGGACCATTTTTCAAACTGGAAAATGCATGTCCGTCAGAAATCTCAAACCACTTTCCGAACTAGAAAGGAACTGCTCATCTTGGACCATTTTTCGAACTGAAAAATGACTGTCCATAAATCAATAGCATATCAGTGCTCCCTCCCAACCTAGGAGTCATATATTCCTTTTTCAATAAGGAAGTCATCTCCACGAGCTCTAGCTTGAGTACACAAACTCTTTCATATTGGATAGAGGCTTTACCAAAATGTCTGCTTATCTGCTCATCTGTGGAGATGTATATTGGAGAACCACTTTCGCTTTTTTGGACTTCATCACGGGGAATGTAATTCTTGATCTCAATGTACTTCGGTCTTTCTAGAACACTGGTTTTCTCTGAAGGCTTCATATATCTCTGATCAATAAAGTATATCATTGTTGGATTCATCTTTGTTTTTTACTAGCTTATAACATCATGGCAAGGGTCAAAATGGAACATATCCAAATGGTACTTCTTCTTCCATCATGAGAGTTTTTCATTGATTAGAAATCCATCATCCTAAGCTTCTAAGTAACCATTCTGATATAATATCTCTGTTATAGAAAGTCTTCACCACGCTTCTGCTATGCATTAGAGGTTCTTCACCAAGTTGTCTTCTTCCATATGCATACAACGGTCTCTTTCTGGTATACCTCAAAGCATTGAGGTTTCTCTACATACGCTCTTTGTTCAGTTATTCTAGAGAACAATATTTGCATTCATATGATGTCAATTCCAACCCATGGATATTGCGGACGATATAATGGCTCATGTAGAGATATATCTAGTTTACTAGAAGAGATAATCATCATAGTCTTCTCCCTCCATTTGGGAGAACCTCTAGTTCTGGATCTCGCAATGCTTACATTCATAAGTCTTTCATACACTATTCTTCACCACAACTTTTAGTCTCTCTGCTTGATTGCTTTTAGTGAGTTCATATCAGGTTGGGAATCTTATGATTCTTGATACAATGACTGATTGTTTTGGCTTCTCTTTCTTTCTTGGAATCTTCATGTTCTTCCTCATGTTTCTCTTTATCTCTTTGGTCCATGGAGTTTCTTATGGATTCCATGCCCTAAAGATTCCACTTCTTTCTTTCATCATATGATCACGGATGTGGATGGAAAACCAGGAATACTTTTAAGGCTTCTTTTCGAAGAATACTTCTTCTAAAGTCAGACTGAACGTGTACCACTTTTCATGGCTACTACCATGGATATATACTTCAACATCTTCAATGGATCATAGGATTAGCTCCCTCCTAATCCTTACTTCATGTATGCTCATCTTTTGGAATTATGTTATTCATCTCCCTCCAACTGAGAGAGTCCAGGCTTCCATCTGCATCCTTATTGCCTTCTTCAAAGTGTCATAAGTCTTTCTCTAGTTTCCTCTTGATCGTTGACTTCTTTCTGTCTTTACTTCTTCTAGGTTTCTTCAAGATTGATTCTGAATTTGGCATATCTTTCAGTTGTTACTTATGTAATAACTTCCACATGAATTGTTTGATGTACTTCATCCTTTCATGTGTATTTTATGACTTGTAGTCATAATGATAGAAATCCCTATCTTGTTGCTTCTTTCATAGGTATAATTTCTCTTTGAACATATTATCTCCTAAGAAATAGATATGCAAGAAATGTACAAAAAACATGGTATGTACAAGAACTATGAAGAGTATTGCTACCTTGTTTTAGAAGAAGAAGTATGTTTTATCCTTCTTGGTATTCTTTGTAGGTTCCTTTTCTTCAGCAACTGGTGCTTCATGTGTCTCCTTTCTTTTATTTAGCCCGGGACAATGATTCTTGTAGTGACCATACTTTCGACAGTTGAAGCATTGTATTTCTGACATATATTTCTCTTGATTTAGCTTCTTTCTTGAACCAAACTTCCTTTTGTTCCTGAAATTATTGAATCTTTCTATGAAGGCTTGATCATCGTACTTCCCTTGGGGTTTCTCTTTTGCACTGATCCTTAATTCTTATTGATAACAACAAGTCCAAAGTTCTTCAAATGTAGGATACTCCTTCCTTGTGTTCATGCTTGTGGCAAATGCATCCCATGTCTTGGGAAGACCATTGAGTACTATGTTTACCAATTCCTTCTCTAAAGTGATCTCTTCAATAGATTGTAGTTGATCTCTTAACTGAGAGATTCTCACAAAGTACGATGTTATGCTATCATCATCATTCATCTTCATGTCACGAAGCTCATTCTTTAGACTCATTACTTGTCCAATGTTTCTGATTGAGAAGAGGTTTGTTAGGGCATCATACATCTTCTTCAATGAGTGAAGATGGGAGATGTAGGGTGTCAAGTGGTATTTTATAGAGTCCAATATGATACTCATGGCATTGATGTCACTGTCTGTGAACTTATCCATAACTGCAACGTTTTGATGTTCCTTCTCTTTTCCTTCTTCAAACTCTGGTTTCACGATCTTTCCTTTCACGATATCCATCACTTTATTCTTGGCAAGGATGAGGTCAATCCTTTTCTTCAATGATCTAAAGTTAGAAGCTCCATCTAACTTGTTTTTTGATTTCATAGAGTAATTCATGGCTGCTTTGACTTGGTCAACCCTAGATTTGACCAAAAACTCAAAATTGACATCTTGGCTTGCTGAGAGTACCAGGAGATGCTCTAGGCTAGGGCACACTAGTCTATCCAAAAATTAAGTCAATCCCTTCACTTAAGATGCCTCAATGAGAGAATCAGGGTTTCTGCAACTGCACCTGCTAGTAACCCTAGCGACAGTTCTTTGGTGACTGCTCCTGCTAGAAACCCTAGCGACAGTTCTTCAATGAGCTTAATATCCTTATGGCTATGCTTCCTTCCAGTAGTTAGACTAAATGCAGGAGGTGTGGGCCCACAAATTTTTAGAATATAATGGATGTGCTCATTTTACCATCGACAATATCACTATTTTCACCCAACCATAGGCCGAAGCCACCCTCCGAGCACCTTAACCTTGACAAAGAATCACTCCGGAAGAAAACCCTAGGCTAGATAGCCAAACAAAGGGTAGCGCACCTTTCCCCAAGGATAGTGCACCAAACAAGAGCTGATTAGATAGTCCAAACCATAACCAAGAGATAGTCCAAGCCAAAATGTAATCTGCTAGCTGCAACACCTGCAACACCTGCAACGACAACTCTCCTCCAAACTTGTGCACAAATTGGGTAACTGCAGTGCGCACAAGTGCTGATATGTTAAGAACCAAACATCAATATAGCATAGAAAAACCTTAGGAAAAGTACTCAACGCCTTGACAAAGAGATAATTTTAGATAATAAGCCTCTTCGAGAGGGCAACCTCCTTTTACCCCACTTAAATGTTCAAGTACAAGATGATTCAAAATGAAAATGTCTCCTTGGTATATATAGGAGACTAGGAGGTATAATTACAACTAATGGCCTAAAGCCGACATAAATAAAATAACATTGCTAATATAATATGCCCCAATTAAGGGGTAATGAGCCAATATTAGGGCTTAACATGCCCCTCCCCTTGAGACAAGTGTTGTCTGCAACACTTGAGTAAATCTGGATGCTTCTGTATAAAAGAATCATCTTCCCAAGTGGAATCTTCAGTCGATAGTTTCCTCCATTTAATGAGATACTATGAAATGGATCTATTCCTCAGCTGGCGAATTCTTGTGTCAGTGATGGCTTAAGGCTCCAATATGATTTTTCCTTCCTCGTCAAGTTCTGGAAATATAGTTTGAGCTGGGATCTTGTCACCTATAACCTTCTTTAAACAACATGGAAAACTGGGTGTACTCGTGAAGATGCAGGCAGCTCCAATTTGTATGCCATAGTACCAATCTTTTGCAACACCTTATAAGGAACATAGTACTTTGGTGATAATTTATTATCCTTCTTGGCTTGCTTGAGGGACATCTGTTTGTATGGTTGTAGTCTTAAAAACACCCAATCCCCTA
>ML799437.1:149086-161087 GCA_009831015.1 Picea engelmannii | reverse complement strand
ATATTTCAGGCTAGTAAGATTCTCCACCTCTTTCCAAACCTATATAGTGTATGGACATAAAAGAAGCATATGATAAATAAACTCTTTATCAACTTTGCAAAGAG
Source organism: Picea engelmannii (assembly GCA_009831015.1). NCBI lineage: Eukaryota > Viridiplantae > Streptophyta > Pinopsida > Pinales > Pinaceae > Picea > Picea engelmannii. Next base: position 160,983 of record ML799437.1, on the reverse strand, counting down.
AATATCTACCAGGACTTGATCTACACCTCTTTTGCAAGTTGCACCAAATGAGGACCTTGTTTCTTAACACCAACAACATAAAAATCCTATCCTTAAGCAAGCATTTGAATTTCCAAATTTCCTTGTACCACCAGGCTTGGTCCCAAGATCCTCATTTCCACATGAACTTTATAGCCAAGATTTGGAGTATAATCCCCCCTACAGGATTCTTGGACCATAATAATTCATCATTTGAATTTGTAATGTGAACATGGCTAGCTTTTAAAGAAGCAATATAGCACGACCATTCGTGTACCTCCTCACCACACAACTTTATCTATCTTCCACACATGACTTCAAATTTTCACATTTATTAATCTACATAACAATTATTGTTTATACCCACTATGTGTAGAGTTGGTTTCTTTGAATCCCTTATCACCTTAGTGTACAACATTACTTCTTATAAAATTACTAAATATTATCTCGATAAATTAATCCTATCTCCTATCTTTTTGTGTCATTAACACCTGGTTTGAAATATTTATTGAAGAAATTGAAGATCTTGAAATAAATTTGTTTGCGGGGAAAGTCCCCTACAGTTGTGGCCAAACCAAAACAAATCAATAACAGTATAAAGATAATAAACTTCCAACAACAACAAGCAGCAAATATTGTGAGGAAATGTAAGACACTTCCACACTAATCCTAGCAGGAGAGGAGAAGAATTTAATCAAGAAAGAAAATGGCACAAGCAATCACACAATACACTGATATTTTACCTTAGAAACCCTTAACTGGGAAAACCATCATTCCTTTGAGCGTTCTTCTCTCTTGTTGTCTTATTCAGTCAGAATAAAAGGTTACATGTCTAACCTTGGTCCACACCTAAGACACAATCGACATCATACCCTCTTGCACAAGAAAGAACAACCCTGTAGCCAAATTGGCTTACATATGCATGACCAACAACCTACACTTACACATGCATTAACCTGTAAAAGTGTATTCTATGATCACCTAAAACAACAGCCTTTACGACCTTACAACACGCTTTTTTATAGGCTTTACAACAGGAAAAACCCTAAATATTGGCACCCAAAAGCGGTTACAAATCCATGCATATCATTGGCTACAAATTCCTCAAATCTCAGGATTCTGTTACAGTCAACTCCAAGTCGGGTTTACTAGTCGACCTTCATTCAGTCTCTAGTCGATTGTCTCACACACGCACTTCAACCTCTTGTCGGTTGACTTGTCATCGATATATTTGACTTTGAATTTACCTGGTCGACTTCCTTGACCTTCGACTTGTTTTCGATCTACCTCTACTTCGACCTGTTGTCGATGTTGTTGATCTACCTAGACCTTAATCATCAACCAATTTACCTAGACTATACTTTCACTGCAAAGAATATATAACAACCCAATATTTTCCCACTTGTTGTCTTCTTTGTTGAAACGGAAGATTCTTGAACTTTCGCTCACAGACCTAGGGAAAAAATTCCCATTGCCTCTCTGCACCAAGAGAACTTCACAACACTCATAGAATTGATCAACGAGTCTGTTATGTTTTCCAACATGTCTACTTTCTCCAGTAGAACCTTGTTACTTTCCACCATATCTCTTACGAAATGGTATTGTACATCAATGTGCTTACTCTTTGAATGATAAGAAGGGTTCTTTGCCAGAAATATTGTGCTTTGACTGTCACAATTCACCTTCATAGATCTTTGCCCAAACACGATTCATGAACACAACCTTTAAATCCATACCACTTCTTTGCTTCCATGAGTGGCCGCCATGTATTCAACTTATGTTGTCGACAAGGCTACGACCGCTTATCACTTACTCATCCAACTTATTGCTCCACCAAACATCTTGAAGACATATATGTTGGTTGACCTTTGTCGATCCATATCTCCAGTGCAGTCGGCGCTGACAAAGCCATGTACATCTAATTTACCACTGTCACCTCCAGGTTTTCCTTAGTATCATATAGCATAGTCCTTTGTGCCACACAAATACTTGAATACTCTGTTGGCAGTTGTCCAGTACTCCTTACCAGGTGTCTACATGTACCTGCTCAACACTGCCACTACATGGGAAATGTTTGGTCAAGTGCAGACCATCACATACATTAGACTACCAATAAAACTTGCATAAGGAACATGTGCCATGTCCTCTATCTCTTCCTATGTCTTTGGACATTGTTCAGCAGTAAGCCTTGCTCCCACTAGAATTGGAACCTTCATTGGTTTGCAATCCTGCAAGTTGACTCATGTCAGAACTGTTTCAATATACTTCTTCTGATTCAACCAGAGCTTTATAGTGGCTCGATCTCTCTTAATCTCCACTCCCATAATGAAGTTAGTTGCACTGAGATCCTTCATGTCGAACTTGAAGGATAGATGATTTTTCACCTCCTTTATTACATCCATGTTGTTTCCAATCAACAACATGTCATCGACATACAAAGCTACATATATGAAACACCCACCTTCTTCCTTGGAATATATGTAGTGATCATCCTTGCTTCTCACAAATCCCAAACTAAGATTGTAAGTGTCAAACTTATGATACCACATCCTTGGTGATTTCTTTAGACCATAAAGGGATCTTTTGAGTTTTCATACCAACTCTTTCTTTCCCTTTACTACAAATCCTTCAGGTTGTTTCTTGTATATTTCTTCTTCCATGTCCCCATGTAGGAACGTTGCCTTCACATCCATCTATTCTATCTCTAGATTGAATGTTCCATCCAAATACATTAGTACTATAATGGAAGTTAGTTTTGCAACATGGGAAAAAATCTCACTAAAGTCTACTCCCTCGACTTGGGAATATCCTTTCACTACCATTCGAGCTTTGAACTTCTTGACTTGACCTACGACATCCATCTTCTTCTTGAACACCCACTTGCTACAGATGGGATTTCTTCCACTAGGTAACTTAACTAAATCCCATGTCTCATTCTTGTACAAGGATTCCATCTCTTTGACCATGGCATCCTTCCATAGTTTACCCTTTGTCGAGTCGACTGCCTCACTGACTGACTTGGGCTCATCGTCGATGGTAGTTAGCATGAATGCGGAATAGAAGTCAGGTGGACTATACCTTTTGACTGGTTTTCTTACTCTTTCTGACCTCCTTACCACTGAAGTCAATTGTTCCACCTCTTCCTTAGATTCAGTCGACTCATTTGAATCATATCCTTCATTCCTCAGTTCAAACTGCACTGTATCAGGATTATTCTTGGTCTGAACAACTTCCTCAAGCTCAGATTTACCTTTGAATTCTCTAAAGACTACATCTTGACTGTACATTTTTCTCCTTGATGCATGATCCTAGAGCTTATATCCTTTCATCCCTTCTTTATATCCGATGAAAATACATTTGACTTCCTTCTTTTCCAGCTTGCTCCTCCTTTCCTTGGGAAAATGCACAAATGCATCACATCCAAACACTTTGAGATGTGTCATTGAAGGCTTCTTACCCGACCATACCTCATTTGGAGTTGTTTCGACTAGCATCGATGAAGTAGACATATTCACCAGATATCTTGCAGTCTCGACTGCCTCCACCCAGAATTCTTATGCAAGCCCAACACCACTAAGCATGCTCCTTGCCTTGCCCATCAACGTTTTGTTCATTATCTCAGAAACTCCATTTTGTTGTGGGGTATATGGTGTGGTATTTTGGCATGATATGCCACACTGCTTACAGAACTGATCAAATGCCTTTCCATATAATTCACCACCATTGTTAGTCCTCAACACTTTAATCCTCTTCTTTGTATGTTTTTCCAAAAGAGCTTTAAACTTCTTAAATATCTCGAAAACCTCTTATTTATTCCTTGAAAAATATATCCATGTCTTCCTAGAGAAATCATCTATGAGCAAGAAATAATATAGGGATCCACAAAGTGAAGGTACTGTAATCGAGCCAAACACATCACTATGCACCAGTTCTAGAATCCCATTTTCCCTTGTCGCTCCATATGGGAACCTCACTTGACTTTGTTTCCCATATATGAAATGTTCACAAAAGTTGACTTCTAAACCACATTCAGGAAAACCTTCGAACATACCTTTTCTTTTCATAGATCGAAGTCCTTTTTCTCTAATGTGTCCCATCCTCTCGTGCCATAACCTGGTTGGGTCAATTTCATCATGTCTTATCGAATCGGGTTGAACCAACTTGGCTTGAGTCGCGTCGATTTGTATAGACATCGAGCCGAGTCGAGATGCATTTGATTCGATTTCAGGAGAAATGATGATGTTTCATCCAGTCAAATCGACATTCTCTAACAACTTGTACAGGGTACCAATCTGAACTCCTTTCATTAAGACCATCGTACCTCTGACCATCTTACACAAATCCTTCTGAAACAGAGTATGCACACCTGCATCACTCATCTTACTGACAGATATTACATTTCTTTCCAAACCCATAATGTGTAACACACCTGGAAGGGTTCTTTTCCTCCCATCCTATAATGTCACTCAGACTCTTCCTCGTCTGAAAATTCTAGTTGTCGATTCATCCCCCAAGAACACATCACCCCCATCATATTGTTCATATTCATAGAACCATTCTTTATGTGGTGTCATATGGTAGGATTATCTTGAGTCGATCAACCAAACATCTTGATCTTATTGTGTATTTTTCGATGTTAGGTACACATCACCTTCCTTCTATGAGGTCGTCTTTCTCTTAATCGAATGCTTCTCATCGGATCCAGCACTGCCTTTTGTTTCCTTAGACTTATAGTCCTTTTTATAATGCCCAGATTTACTACATTTTGAGCATCTTTGCGTCGAATGAACCAGGGATTTAGATATACCCTTCAACTTGAACTTTCTACTGGAGAATCCTCCTTTATATTTGTCTATCGGTCAACCTCTCACTACCAGAGCATATTTGGTCAATCCTTCCATGTTCTTCCTTCTCATTTCTTTCGACAACATAGAAGCAACCACTTCCTCTAGCACTAGTGTGGTTGTATTACTCCCAATAGCCACAACTAAGCTATCCTAGGAGTTTAGAAAATAACATAATAGGATGATACACTTCTCCTCCTCAGTGATCTGTATATCCACAGATGATAACTAGATTAACACGGTGTTAAACGCATTCAAATTCTCAGTCACCGAACTTCCATCACTCATCCTCAGAAGATACAGTTTCTTTCTAAGAAACAACTTATTTACTAGAGATTTCGACTGGTACAAGATTCCCAGCTTGTCCCATAGTTTCTTGGTTGAATCTTCACCCGAGACATTCAGCAACACTGAATCTACAAGACAAAGTCGTATCGTACTTCTTACTTTTATTTTTAAGTTTCTCCCATTCTTCTATTGACATGCCTTTTAGCTCGATACCTGGACAAACCGTTGTCCATTATTATCAATCCACAAGAATATATTCCATTTTAAGCTTCCACGGCTCAAAATTATGGCCATTGAATATTTCTATATCTATTCTAGAACTGCTCGCCATTCTTTACTGTAATCTTTAAAACAATTTGTGACTTACGACTCTCATTGTACCTAGGGTTTAGTTCTCATATTCAAGATTTGCATATCAATATCTGATATACTCACCAAAGCATTACACTTCTCTGATAACTCACTTTTCAGGGAAGACCTAAGATCTGATACAATATGTCAGGAAATGAAAGACACTTCCACACTAATCCTACCAGAAGAGGAGACAAATTTAATCAAGAAATAAAATGACACAAGAAATCACACAATACACCGAGATTTTACCCCGGAAACCCTTAACTGGGAAAACCACCATTCCTTTGAGCATTATGCTCTCTTGTTGTCTTATTCAATCAAAATAAAAGGTTACATGTCTACCTTGGTCCACACCTAAGATACAATCGACAACATACCCTCTTGCACAGGCAAGAACAACCTTGTAGACAAATCGGTTTACATATGCATGACCAACAACCTACACTTACACATTCATTAACCTGCAAAAGGGTATTCTATGATCACCTACAATAGGAGGTTTTACGGCCTTACAAAACACCTATTTATAGGATTTACAATAGGAAAAAACTTAAATATTGGAGCCCAAAAGAGGTTATAGATCCATGCATATCATTGTCTACAAATCCTGTAAATCCTTGGATTCTGTTACAGTCAACTCCAATTCAGGTTTACCAGTCGACCTTCATTCGATCTCTATTTGGTTGTCTCATGACCGCACTTCGACCTCTTATTGGTTGACTTGTCTTCGATATCTTCGACTTCGACTTTACCTGGTCGACTTCCTCGACCTTCAACTTGTTGTCAATCTTCCTTGACTTCGACCTATTTTCGATGTTTTCGATCTACCTTGACCTTGATCGTCAGTCTATTTACCTCGACTAGGATTTCTCTACAAATAATATAACAACCCAACAAATATCTTATAATTTAATCAAAATAACTAACTTTCATGAAAGAGGGAAAGATGAAATCACTTGAAGTCTTACCTTCGGTGTAGATCCAAAGCTTGAAGTCCTCTTGCTCCTTCTCAATTGCTTCTTATGAAACCTGCAAAACTTATTCATACAAGACTATAAGAAAAATTAGTTATACTGATAACTAACTAATCATTTTGATCAAATATGAAAAGATTCACTGCAATTTGTGTTATAAACAATAGGCATTCAACAACTCTGAATTAAGCATTAAGAACACAATATATTGAAGATATGAGCATCTTTATATTCAAATCAACAGTCTAGAGGTGAGGATATTACTTTCTCTATCATGGAACTGCTCTGTCGAAAGGACCATGGGTCCCTCCACCGAAGCTTCTACAAACACAATACACCTATGACTTTAATACACCGACAGACTCAAAGAAAACTTACGCAAGTTTCTTAATCTGATAAGGTAGTCTACATGAATGGATGGAAACACAAGTTTCTACATCTAATGACTAGAAGAGCAAGGTAGATTCTAGGGCTTGCAGACTTGGCGAGGTTCAACCAACATTATTTTACTTTCTTATGCATTCATTCATTACCTTTCTCCTTGGATTCATGCTCTATTTAATTCATCTCCAGTCAGTTAGAGACGATTGACTGCAGGTAAACAGAGTTAGTTAACTAAAAAATTATCATTTAATGACATGTACGTGAATTTTTTTTGGGAAACCCACGTATACGCGTGCCGCATAATTGTTAGGGCACGTACAAGTTCTAAAAAATTGTTTTCTAGATGATCCAAAGGAGGTACAGGGAAAAGGTGTCTGTAAATAGGATAGGGACAAGGCCAACACAGTCATCAATGATTCAATGATGGAAATTTATTTCATAACATATTCCCCCTAATGGGTGAGGTCAAAACAATAAATGATCAACAAAATACATTATAAGTCATCAAAATGAAGAAGAAGTAAGCCAAGGTGAAGGTCACCATAATCCAATATAAGAACAACAACCAATGATAGAAACAAGTCAAAATACTATATTCCCAAGGTGGGCATACCCATGCTCAGGTGTGCTAACAAGTATGCTTGCCAATCATGTACACTGTGGATCCATGAAGAATGTATATATAGAAAAGTATTGATCATGGCCACGAAAAACATACATAGTGGATCCATGTCAAAAAGAGATCATAGCCATGAAAGAGACACATAGTGGATCTATGTCTCAAAATCAGTGAAGGATATCTAGAAACATGAGTTGAATAACCAATCCTTTACCTGTATTAATTTCATGAGTGGAAGTGGCATTATCCAATGCAACTCGGGAAACGACATAAAAGAGGTGATGCTACTACATTCCTGAGGTCTTCAAACCAACTGTTGTGGTATGAGTCTACACTATGTGAATAGATGTGTTGAAGTCGAATACAATGAAATGACATTTAATTATCGTTCATTGATGTATACATTTAACAAACACAAGACAACCCACCGATAATAATAATGGGTGTCAAGGTACCTAGTACAATCTAACAAGTGTGAATAAAGGACTTGATTTCTAACACATGGTATAATCTATCGATCAGGGGACATTTATGTATTCCCACTGTCAATAGTGAGGGAACCTGCCACAGATGGTTGCAAGCCCCAAGATATGAATAAAGACTCTAGATCAATATCCCAAAGCAACATGTGTCAAAGTAGATAGGAAGAGATTCGTTGGAAGGAAGGAATTAATGCATCCCCCATAAACCAACACAAGGAGTAGAAGAAGACTAAAGATTTGAAAGAACTCGGGCAAAAATATTGAAAGGACCACCACGAACTACGCCTTTCACATGCACCAGATGTAAATAGTGCACAAAAGTGACCCTTTGAATAGCATCCAATAATGAAGATTGTCGACAAAGATGAGGAAAACACCAATGGGGAAAAATGGAATCCAAGGTACTGCATGAATCCCAATGTGTGAATAATGTTCTTTTTGTCAAACATAAGAGAAACCATTCAGTCAACAACCAATGATAAAATGTCATCTGCTAAGCACAAGTACACCTATCTGTTAAAATATTGTGTAACTGCAAAGAATATTCTTATCCCCTTTTGTGGATAAAGATAAAATATATTTATTATTGATTAGATCAATCCCATTTTGTGGATTGATCATGTCGAGCATTGTAATTGACCAAATCCCCTTTTGCAGATTGGTCAAACCCTAATTGTAATCGGTAGAATGAGAAGTCGGCCCCCGGAATAAATAAAGGTGGTTCTAACCACCCAAAATGAGAAGTCGACCCTGCCAGTGAAAAGACACTTTTGTTCACACCTTCCAGATTGTATAAATAAGAGAGGCTGACACCCTCATTTAGACACACACTCAGCTCACTCATCTAGTGCACAAGTATTGAAGGAAGTTGTAATTACCAGTTGCTAGAAGAAGGAAGAGAGAGAGAGGCGCATCCTTGGGAGAGGAATTTCTGTGTTGTTTGGGTCATTGTCTTGGCATTGTATTGGATATCTATATTAAGAAAGTTTTGTTGGGTTTTCTTCCCCATGAGGGTTTCCCTAGATAAATGTTGTGTACTCTAATGTTTGTGTTTCTCTCAGTGATCTTATCTATGTTATTTTTATCTAGTAAATTGAAAGTAACCTAATAATAGCATAAACTTTAACATGGTATCAGAGCTAAGATGAAGAGAGCATATTTCACGGGAAAAAGAAAAACATCATTGTTGTCGTACATGCAAATTAGGGATTTTTATTGAAGAAGAATTTCAGCCCCAAATCCATATAGAAAGGTGTGTCCTACCTCAAGGAACATTTTGGCATCCTCAACGCAACTTTTCAGTGGTTAGATCTCCTAGAAAGTGAAACCCTAGTTTTCAAAAAGTACCAGAAGTACCAGAAAACTAGAAGCACCAATCCAGAAATCCACAGATCAAGTTTGGAGGGGTAAAAGTTGGATTTTCTGAAATCAAAACACACCAGGCTACTCATCTCAATCCAGCACATCTTTTGGTGAGTTCAGTTTTCAGATCCAAGAAATTTGATTTTTCTATTATTTCTATAGCCCAGAGGGCTAGGGTTTCTTCTACAAGAAAGAATGGCTACTAGCATGAGGGTAGAATACAGGCTGGAAGGATCTAGAAACTTCATATCTTGGAAGCATAGGTTGCAGATGATTCTAGACAAGAATGATCTCCGAGAACATGTTATAGTGGGTGTACCAGAACCAGATGAAGAAGATAAAAAGACCAAGCATAAGAAGAATGAAAAGAAAGAAAAGAGAATCGTGTCAGATTTAGTAAAGGATCACTTGATCCCTCATATTTTCGAACTACAAACAAAAAGACAAATGTATGAAGCACTCATCAGGTTATATGAAAGCAAAGACATTAGCCGGAATCTTTCCTTAAGAAATCAGCTTCGTAATATGAAGATGGAAAACTCAGAATATGTCACATCCTATCTTATGAGAGTTTCTCAGATTAGATATTAGTTTACAACTATTGGAGATGTCATTAGTGACAAAGAGCTTGTAACCACAACCCTAAATGGGTTTCCAACATTTTGGATTCCTTTTGTACAAGGAATGTGTGAAAGAAGCAAGTTACCCAAGTTATATAAGTTATGGGCAGATTGCACACACGAAGAATCTAGACTTGCAGACCAACAAAAGAGATTAATTATTGATGAAGAGGAATCTCTTACATCTCAAAAGAACAAAATAAGTTCCTTCAGGAAGAACAATAAAGAAGCTAACTCTATAAGAGTTCCAGATAAGAAGAAAGATGTTTCAAAGATCAAATGCTACAACTGTCAAAAGTTGGGACACTTTTCGTATGACTGTCCTCAAGGAAAAGGGAAAATAAAGTATTAAGCACATGTGGCAGAGGAAGAGGAATCTCCTCCCTCAAAGAAATATTTAGCAGAAATTAAGGGTTATGTACTTTAAGTTGAAGATAGAGTTGATAAGATGCAGGTATACTTTATCATTACAAGTTCGATATTTTTGTGAGAATGTTAACTAACCTCGTTTTACTTCAGTATCTATGCAGACTTATGAAGGAAGTATCAAAGAAGAGGATGAAGAAAGAGATTAAATATTTATTTTAGAAAGCATATTGTAAGTGAGTTTACAGGTTTCGGAAGAAAGAACTTATGTCGTAACTTGGAGAAGTTAGACAGCATGAGAAGGACGTATGATATGGTGACAGTCAGTAAATACCAGACAATATCCAGTATTTATATAGGAGCAGGAGGCTCCTAAAGATGCAGAACAAAAAATTTCAAGATGAACAAAAATATGGATACTCAGATAGAGTTGATAAGATGCAGGTAACTACAGGTTGCTCCAGTACCATTCTTATAGATGCAGAGGGAGCAGGTTGATCCAGTATAAAGTCAGAAAGAAATGTTCGAACTCAAGAAAGCACCCAGGATATTACAGAAAAAGAACTTCAAGGATGATGATTAGAAGCTATTAGTTTGGTGCAAGAGGGAGCCATGTCTCTAAGTTCAAAATGGAGGATCATGATTTGATGCAGTTAGGAAAGCAGATGGATGGTGCCCAGATATTTTGATCAAGACGGATGGTGCCCAACAGATGGGTAGCATGGTGTTACACCCTATTTCCCCCAGTCTGTAAAAATAACTATACTGGACAAGAACTATGGCAGACTCAAAGATGTGAATGTGTGATTTTGAATGGACCTTAGTATAAAAGGTCAACGAATGTAAATAATGTTATGAATATATGTTGCGGGACTAATGGGAGGGGGATGTGCTGAAAAGAGACCACGATGAATGATGAAAGGTGGTGGAAGGCACCTGGAATGGTGGCATTAACTTCCACCGAAACCAATACCGTATTTGGCCTTCACTGGCCCGAAGATCAAGAGCGGCTCATTGGCCCTGAAATGAATTACTCGCCAGATTGGTAGGTGAAGAGGCTCCTCATGAGTTAATGAGGGATGGGGGTGAACCGTCCATTGGTGGAAGCCTCAGACCTGACTACCGTGGGGAAGTTCATGCCACACACAACCTCGCTGGAAAAGAAAAGGCAAGAAAGAGGTGTGGAAGGGGGAAGTCGCGATAGAGATCGTAAGAGGGGAGAAATCAGAAGGACTCTAGAAAAGTATACATAGTGATTGATAATTAGAGAAGAAGGAGAGTAACCTTCATTCTCGACTTCTAACGAATAGAGCCTCAGTCTCACAGCATCGTGGTTCAAGCTCGGGGGTCGCTAGTGGTAAATCCATTCAGAATCGCTGAGCCTATGGTTGGGTGGAAACGAGCACCCCTCTCAGCAGTTGCATCAAACCTCATGTTTTTCTGATAAGTGTTATATCTCGTATCTTGAAATTAATATTCTGACAGGTATGCTCATGGTTTGTGCAATTATGAATGGTTTCAGTATAAGACTGTCTGTATGGTGTTTTGATCAGAAATGGTGGTTGTATGCTTATATTGGAAAGACC
>ML799437.1:123794-140491 GCA_009831015.1 Picea engelmannii | reverse complement strand
TTGAACGGATTCAGTTTTCAAGTCTGTTCTCGGGAAATTTATTCCCTTATTTGTCTCAAGTAATGCCCTGGATAGATCTCCCCACAGGGAAACCCTTTTTGAAATTTTATCCAAGGATCTGCTGGAGGATTATATGGCGTAAGTCTTAAAACCCTGCACAAGAGAGAATGGTCCTCTTAGACTTCGACATTTTGGTATTTCGGCACCCAGGGTACCTAAGTGCGAGTTCCCTCGTACTCGCAAGTCCCAAAACCCCGAATCGTGAAATACCGAAATGACAGCGTGTGGATGGGTTAGGACATTTCAGTGTTTCAACACCCAGGGTACCTAAGTGTGAGTTTCCTTGTACTCACAAGTCCCGAAACCCCGACTTGCGAAATCCCGATGGAAGGATCCCCGAAATAAGATGAGCAGGTTTAAGAGTTGGTATTTCAGAGTTTTGGTATCTGGGAAACCCAAGGGCGAGTTCCCTTGTACTCACAAGTCACGAAACCTCGACTTGCGAAACCCCGAAACGAGCTTAGCACATATATATGAGCTTCGGAGTTTCGGCTCCCGAGAAACTCAAATGCAAGACCTCTTGTCATCGCACATCGCAAAATCTTGACTTGTGAGACCCCGAAATGAAATTATCCTCATAGAAAGATATATATATAAATATATCGACGTTTCGGAGTTTCGGCTCCCAGGAAACTCAGATGCGAGACCTCTTGTCATCGCACATAGCGAAATCCCGACTTGCGAAACCCCAAAATGAACTTAGCATATATATATGAGCTTCAGAGTTTCGGCTCCTGGGAAATGCATATGAGAGACCTCTTATCGTCGCCCATCACGAAATCCCAACTTGCGAAACCCCGAAGTGAGTTTAGTGGATATATGAGCTTCGGAGTTTTGGCTCTCGAATATCCTAGATGCGAGACCTCCTCTTTGTGCATATCATGAAATCCCTAAGTATGAAACCCTGAAAAGGTATAACATGGATGAGATACGGTGTTTTGGTGTTTCAGCACCTGGGATATCTAAGGGCAAGTCTCTTGTACTCGCCAGTCCCAAAATCCCGACTTGCGAAACCCCGAAGTCCTGAAATCTCGACTTGTGAAATCTCAAAACGATAGCGTCCAGATAAGTTACAATATTTTGGCATTTCGGTACCCGAAATACCCAAGGGTGAATTCCCTTGTACTCGCCAGTCCCGAAATCCCAACTTGCGAAACCCCGAAATGGCATAGTGTGTCTAAAGTTGGATGTTTCGGCGTTTCGGCACCCGGGAAACCCAAGGGCGAGTTCCCTTGTACTCGCAAGTCCCGAAATCCCGACTTGCAAAATCCTGAAATGATAGCGTGCAGATAAGTTACGATATTTCGGCATTTCGGTACCCAGAATACCCAAGGGTGAATTCCCTTGTACTCGCAAGTCCCGAAATCCCGACATGTGAAATCCCGAAATGACAGCATGTAGATAAATCTTGATATTTCATTGTTTCGGCATCCAGAATATCCAAGGGCGAGTTCCCTGGTACTCACAAGTCCCGAAATCCCAACTTGCGAAATCCTGAAAAGATAGAGTGTGGAGAAGTTATTATATTTCGGTATTTCGGCACATGGGGTACCTAAGTGCGGGCCCCATGTATTCGCCAGTCTCGAAACCCCAACTTAGGAAATCTTGACTCGTAAAATCCTGATGGAGGAAACCCCAAAATAGTGGAGCATGTTTAGAGTTTGGTGTTTCGGAGTTTTGACTCCCGGGAAGCCTAGGTGCGAGACCTCGTGTCGTCACATATCCCGAAAACCCAGTTTGTGAATTTCCGAAATAGGCTGAGCGACATATATATATGTGTGTGTGTGTGTGTGTGTGTGTGTGTGTGTGTGTGTGCAGATTTCAGAGTTTTTGGCTCCCCGAAAATCCAAGTGCGAGACCTCTTTTTGTCTCACATCTCGAAATCCCAATGGAGGAAACCCCGAAGGGTAGAGTACCAAACTTATTCTAGGTCATTGTTAATCTCGATAAGCAGTTAGGTCCATTTCGGGTTTTGGCCCTTCGAAAGTCAAGAGAGAAAGGGATCACTTGCCTCACGACTCCCCATATCGCGATAGCAGAAGTGCCTTCTCGGTAAGGACTATGGGCATAGCGACGGTCATATGAGGGACTTTAAAGGGAAAGGAGGGTCTGTGCTAGGCTCCTTAGAATCTCGGGGAGTTTTGTCCCTCAAGAATAAGGAAAGAAAGCCGAAAATTTTCTAGCCCCGTGGTGGGTGTGTTACACATGGTATTATACCATGGAAAAATTTTGGACCAAAAGAGATTTTTTCATATCCCATAGCTAGACCTTCGTAGAGAAGGAGAAAGAGAAAAGACCTTCATATAGAAGGAAAGACCAATCCCACAGGTATACCTTCATAGAAAAGGAAAATATAAGAGACCTTCGTAGAGAAGGAAGAGACCTTCGTAGAGAAGGGGAATGAGAAATTTGCCAAGGTTATCCTTTGTCCAAGTGTTGAGCTTTGGATACTCTTGGGACATCCTAGAATACCCTCGTAGAGAGGGGTGTTCCCACCCTCCTAGAGAGGAATGTGGATGTTTCTCCAAGGGGTAGTGAGCAGATACTCTCCTTTGGACAAGGATTGAGTAGCCTGGAACACAAACCTTGACCATGTGGAATGGTTAGTTGGCTCTTGAGGTTTGTGTCGTGGTCCTGCATGGATCATGGAAAGGGAGTCTAGTCTTGCCTAGGCTAGCATCTTATATTCTCTAGTTCATGTGGGATGACTAGGAATGAAGCTATGGTAGTAGTCATCCCCAGTGGATGGGTGAGATAGATGACTACAAGAGAAGGGAGAACATAAAAGGAATGGAAAAACTCATAGAATATCTTATGTGTGAAGATAAGACATCTTTTGTGTGAAGATAAGATATCTTTTGTGTGAAGATAAGAAAGAAGTATCTTCTGCGTGAAGATGAAAGAAAGAAAGAGTATCTTCTGCACGAAGATAAAGAGAACAAAACTTCTGATGATTTATAGATATGCCAGTCGGTGATCATGATCCCAGATGACCAAGTGGATTATATTGATGCCTCTTATTATCTAGTTGATGATGTTACCCAGTTGATGATGTTATCCAGTTGATGATGTTACCCAATTGATTATGTTATCCAATTGATGATGTTACCCAGTTGATGATGTTGCCCATTTGATGATGTTATCCAGTGGGTGTTGTTGCCTAGTTTATGTTGACATCTGGTGACCTGCCAAAAGATAAAGAATATCCTTCTTGTTAAGAGGGAGTGTTAAAATATTGTGTAACTACAAAGAATATTCTTATCCCCTTTTGTGGATAAAGATAAAATATATTTATTATTGATTATATCAATCCCCTTTTGTGGATTGATCATGTCGGGCATTGTAATTGACCAAATCCTCTTTTTTGGATTGGTCAAACCCTAATTGTAATAGGAAGAATGAGAAGTCGGCCCCCAGATTAAATAAAGGTGGTTCTAACCACCCAGAATGAGAAGTCGGCCCTGCCAGTGAAAATACACTTATGTTCACACCTGCCAGATTGTATAAATAAGAGAGTCCAACGCCTCATTTAGACACACACTTAGTTCACTCATCTAGGGCACAAGTATTGAAGGAATCTAAAGTTACCAGTTGCCGGAAGAAGGAAGAGAGAGAGAGGCGCATCCTTGGGAGAGGAATTTTTTTGTTGTTTGGTTCATTGTCTTGAAATTGTATTGGCTATCTATATTAAGGAAGTTTTGTTGGGTTTTCTTCTCCATGAGGTTTTCCCTGTATAAATGTTGTGTACTCTTGTGATTTTGTTTCTCTCGGTGATCCTATCTATGCTATTGTTATCTAGTAAATTGAAAGTAACCTAATAATAGCAGAAACGTTAACACTATCAATGGTGTAAATACATCCAGGGTGTAACTCTAGGTCAAACTCTCAAAGAAATGTGTCGTAGTCGATAAGAGTTGACCCTCTAGCAGGAATTCAATGGGGACCTTCCATACCAGTACGAGTATAGGAAAAGGATGCTTTTGATTATGAGAATTACTTGACATATGGGAAGGTTGACTTGCAAAGTCAATAGTTCTATGGAATGGCTGACATAAGATAAAAATTCCTTTGAAAAAGATCACAACATAATGATGTGACTTAGGAAGCATGAATTAAACATGAACATTGACATAATTATGTGATGCAGGAGGCAACAACATACTCTCCATAGTGACTGGAAGAATAACCAGTCGAAGGAGTAAGAACTTTGTGTAACTAGTTCAGTTTCCTAAAGTCATACTAAACCCAAATTTGTTGAGACCAGACTCAAAACTTTGTGCTTTTTTCAGAGGCGGATCGACTGCTTCCAATAACTGAAAAGAAGACTCATTCCCATGCTATTTTTATTATTATTTTATTTTATTGTATTTTTCATATTGGAAATCCTGAAAAAGAATAAAAGAATGCTAGAATACATGGAGGAAACGAGTGTCGTGGGTAAGAAAACTAGTTCTAAGCGCAAGGAACGTACCTATTCTCAATGCAAGGAAGCATATGTAGTATATGGACACTTGGGGGAATGTTTCCTCATAGGGTACAAGTGTCAAATTACAAAGGAAAATATTCCAAGGATAGAGACTATTGAGAATGTGTAACAAATGGGTGAGAAACAACAAGTTGAAGCACTCATTAGGCTCAAAAGTGTGAGCGCTAAGTATGCAGTGCAGTCACAAATTGAACACAAAAGTATGGGAGCCCCACGGGTAAATAGCCAGAATAAGATTGAGATGAATATGAGGCTTCAACACAATGTCATGGCAGGACTAGCAAGACTCTCGAGCCTAAGAACAATGTCATCATGGGCACCAAAAGGAAAAGCAAGGTGTTATCTAGAATTCCCATGATGGTAGTCTCTACCATGAACCAAATGACATATGATATCAATGGAAAATGCTTGTGTCACTAGTAAGTGGTGTTGACCCTAAGGAAAATGTATAAAAATTGATAGATTGTGCAAAATGCAAGGAAAAATGAATTCGACCCTATATGATAGTGACAGAAACATGTTGGATCACTGAGAGGGGGGGTGAATCAGTAATAGTGTAATTATAATCCTTTTTCTTCAAATGTTATATCAATGTAGAATTATTATCCAATAATGAGCAATAAGAAATAAGCAATCACACACATACACAGTACACCAGTGTTTTACGTGGAAACCCAAATCCGGAGAAAACCACGGAATGATTTTTCTTATATGTCTTGAAGAATTACATTCATTGGAAGCACCAAGTTCCTTTGTTTTCCAGTTGTAACTGGAAGGAGGCTCCAACCCCCTGGTTTCTCAGGCTACAACCTGAAAGAAGCTCCAACTCCCCAATTCTTTGGCTACAACCAAAAGGAGGCTACAACCCCCTATGTTCTCCAGCTACAACTGGAAGGTGGATACAACCACCTATCCTTGCACCTTCCAACCACCCTGAAGTAGAAGTAGAATGATGGAACCACTGTCAACCTGTCACTGTGAGATATATTGTTGTACAACTATATCAACCTGTACCACTGCCCTGTATCCAATCTGTACAGCTGCCCTGTAATCAAATTGTACCTGAACTGAACATGTATCTACAAAAATACAACAAATACACGACCTGTAGTGATTCAACCCACGTATGTACACGCCCTATCTATTATGCAGTTTGTGTATGCCTTATGAAACTAGGGTTTCCTTTCACTTGAAAATTGTTTACCCTCTGTAACTTCTTTCACATAGATTTGTAACCTGTCACTGTATCTAGACTGTAATTGTACCATGTGCATGCATGCTCATACATAACCTCTACTCAAGGAAAGTATGTCTTTCTCTAGTCATGTGCCATATAGGTATGTGTAATCATGAACAAGTATAATATCCCTCACATTATCTTAGTCATCAACCCCTTTTTGATATTCAATTTCTTAATACATCAATAAATACAAGATCTCAACCATGTACCATAAAAACTCTTAGACATATGCCAAGAAATACAAGATGTGCCTCAACAAGAAGTATCAATGATAAATATACCAGCATTGTATTTATGTAGATTTGACTTATATAGAAGATCCCATGCAGCCACTAGTCTCTCTAGGGAGAATCCTCAAATCTCCATTGTCATTCCTCATGCATACATCAAAATCCAACTATTCATAGAAATAAGACATACCTTTTGAACCAATGGATGGATCTTATGTATCTAAGCACTTTATACCTTCCTGGGAGCTTGATCTCAGAATCTAGAACCTCTGCACCTTCATATTCTCAAGTTTCATGGCTTTATCAACATGTACTCACCCTATACACAGTCAACCCATTTACATACTCACCCTATACACAGCCAGCCCGCGTATACCTTCAATGTATACACACCCTATACACAGACAACCCGCGTATGCATAAGAAAATAGGGTTTTTTGTGAATCCGAGAATTCCGTCGTCAACCCTTCATGCTACCTCAAATGGTTGCCACTTCATATGTCTCCACAAGTATTTACAAGAAGATTTACACAAGAAAATAGATATACAATATGTACAAGTGTGTGTTTAATGAGTGAGATTTGCCTCTTATTTATATCTTCATGTAGCCTTATACTTTCCTTATTTTAGAGCTTCTTTATTTAAAATAATTTCTTTTGCAAAGCACTTTGACCCTTGGGGGCTTCTATAAGACTTATGAGGGGTTCTCCAACTTTGTATGGTCATAACTCTCTAACCGTGAGGAGTTATGTGACATTCCACATACCACCGGAAATGGCATGACAAGCACTATCTATCTAGGATAGTTTTCTTGACAAATTCACCGCCCTTCAACTCATTATTCCAGAATTAAGCATGGGTTCTCTTACTCCGCAAAGTGTTTTCCCGTGAGGTCTTTCACCATAAGGGGACCACTTTGGAGTTCATCCATATTTACTTCTTATCAACCATGACGAGACAATAATGAGTCATATTTACATCAAACAATCTTGGGTCCATTACCCAAACCTTTGTGTTGCGGGGCTTTCTTCAAGAGTTGACATCAATGACAACCAACCTTAATCAACAAAACATTACCTAAAAAGAGTCAAGAAAATGGCCCAACATGTATAAAAATGCCATTTTTAATCATCTTCCCTATGGAATCTAAACACTTGAACGGTCATCTCATTCAAAAAATAGATTCATTAGGTGCTTAAAATTGACAAAATAGTAAAACACTATGTAAAAAATGGGTAAAAATTCATTATAATAGGAAAAATTGACCCAAATTAACTTTTTATTTGATTTTTTACCCATATAGTGCAAATTGAGCAAAAACCCTTTGAACTTCCAAGGATCATTGCGAGAGCTATAGGAGTCGGATTCACACACTGTTTAAACCAAGTTAGCAAGCACTTTATCCTCTTCATTTTCATCCATAAACTTTTCAATTTATGCAAATTTTCATTTAGTATTTTTTTTATTTTTAAGAAGGGGCGGGCTTGTACACGTCCGTCAGTGGCACAGGGCACATATACCCAACCCTATACATGCTTTCTCTTAACAACAACTGCGTACATACATGATTGTCACCAAATAAATGTGCGCATATGTATGCAAAATTTGAAACATGAGAGATTAACCTCTCTTTTTGTCTTTCAGACTTCAAGATGGTGACTGAATGGAGAGAAAGAGAACATGAGGATATTGATAATGAAATCGAAGACAACCCGAAGGTATTGGAATCCCTCCGATAAAGTGTCTTAAGGAAATTCTATGAGTGCCCAAATATGTGGGATCAAAAAATGCTTCTACAAATTTTGATTAGTTATTAGGAAACGGACGTGGATGCATTCATGTTGGATGGACAATCTCTCAAACTAGAGGTTGATGATATTTATTTCCTCAAAGGGATCTCACAACAGGGTGACATGGTCAAACTCTACACACTTTGCACCTGAGGGGAAATAGGAATGACCATAAAGGATTATATAGCACTTTACTACACCCAGGGACACAATGGGTTGGGATTCAGGTCCCAAACTGTAACATAGAGAACTTGAGTTTGAAAGTTATTTTACAAACCATTACCAGGATTGTGGGTTTTTCCTCATTACACCAGGCATCGAGAATGCACATGTTCTATGTTGTACAGTGTTTACGACCAATTATATATTAATGGAGTACATCTTTGCTGCAAATTATAAAAACATAGCTCACAGAATGCAAGAATGGGAAAATGAATAATTTTGGGTATGGTAGCATTTTATGCTCTTTTGTTTTTGAAAGGGTACCCACAAGAATGACTAATGGATATGATTCCCAATTGAGGGGAAAGTAAAAGTGACTTGGTTGGTGAACATGCCTCCCAAAGGCTATCAGTCCTAGAGTATTTATGGCACCACATAGAATCCACAAACCATGCATGTTGTGATGGTCACACTTTGATACAACGACTAGGGGGTGGGCATCTGACAAACCCTTATGAAGATGCCTTTTTTTATTGGTGGAAATGTCATATCATAGTGATTTTTGACTATCCCTATGAAGGGATAAGCTTTTCCAGAGACCTAGATATGCATGTACCTCCTAATGTCACGCTGGGAAATATCGGTAAAGAAACTTTTTAATTTGTAGTGATTTTATTTATCTCATGAGGAAAACCAAAATATTTTTGGGATGAATAACAAAAGCTAACAAAATGTAATCAGTATGAAGATATTAGAACGAGGATTCATGAAGGACACCTGCATCATCGTCATAGAGGATGCGGTATAGAGCAGTCGAGCGGGGATGCCAAGAGAACCCTTCAGAACATCCAGAGAAATCTTGATATATTGACACACCATGTGTCAATGATTCAGATCGAGGATATGCCAGAGTAGATGCAGCGGTAGGTAGTTGGTGTACCATGGGCTTGGGTGTTGTTCTTCCAACATATGGCTAATTTCGTAGTGTGTTATAGGGACACACGAGGGAGTGGGACCCTTAACATAGATTTTGTATCGATAGATAGACATTCGGGGCTAGAGGCCCAATTTTGTAACTTATGATCCACATTTTTTGTACTTAACAGAAATTAAAACAATATATAGAGAGACTCTTTTTTCCACAATACTTATGTGTAGATGTAAAAATGTCTTATGTACATTTATGTGTGTGCTTCTCATTAATGATGTGACAAATGCCAATCTAGTACATAGTTAGCATATGCATCAGATACGAAATTTTCACTCCTAGAAACATGAATATAAGTAATGTAACTAAAATGACATTCCAAGAGACGTACTCAATGGACTCTTTGGAGCAGTGTAGGATCATGCACATGGTATTCAACATTTATTTTTGATACCACCAATTGGGAATCTAGGAGAACTTGTAAAGATAACATCCCATAGAAGTTTAATCGCAATGTTATACTCAACCACATTATTCATTGTTGGCCCCAGACAAGCACCTCTGGATGTAACCAGTTGGCCCAAAGGTGACTAAATCACCCATGAGGTAGAAGTAAGGTTATGAGTGTGACATCTTGCACCATCTGTGAACCCAACATAAATAGAAGAATCCAATGCCATCTTGCAATCAAGCATAAGAACCATAAGCAGCCGAATTAGAAATAAAAGTGAACTACATAAATCTTAAATACTATCAATATATAATAATTACAAAGGGGAAAACACTTGAGCATTAACACTCAAGCATAGTACCTCTTGAGGTAGATCCCATTCCTCGACTCAAACGACATGTTACCTTCATAATCAAATTAATCATAAGCTCCCTTCCAGAGGGCATGCCTTACGATGTATGGACCATGCCACCTCGGGTTAAATTTATCTTCCCCTAGCGCATCCTTGTCTTAATCATAAATCAAAACAAGGTCACCCTCGTAAAATATCCTTGGGTAGAAAGACTTTTCGTAGTGACTCTTGACATGATTTTGTGTGTCTCATTCGTAGTGGTAGCATCACGATGTTGCTCACTAAGTTGGTCTATATGAACAAAACGTGCTTCCAATTTTGTCGTGTCAGGTAGAAGCTCAATAGAAACCTTCGAAGAAGGAATTTTGCATTCAATTAGCATGACTTCTTCCACCCCATGAACGAGTTGGAATGAAAGAAACCAATGGCAGTCTTAACCAAGGTATGGTATTCCCATAAGGATGGATAAAACATCAAATGCCAATTTGATTTACTCTTAGTGACAGTTCCATGAGGTATGGTCTTGAGAGACTTATTAATGGCGTCCACTTGATCATTCACTTGTGGATAATAAGGAGACTAATGATCTTACTTAAAACCCAATTTAGATGTTAGCCCTGACATCATTCGATTCTAAAAGTGACTACCATGGTTAGTGACAATATCCCTTGAAAATTCATACCTTGCAATAATCTAGTTGAATACAAACAATGATGTTGTCTCATCATCATTTGCGAAAGTACACATGGCCTCAAAAAATACTTTTACAACTTTTGATCAGTTATTGGGAACCAAATGCAGATCTGCCTCATTACACCAAGAATCGAGACCGTGCATGTTTTATGTTGTAGAGTGTTTACGGACAATTATATATGAATGGAGTACATATTTGTTGCAGAGTATGAAAACACACCTCATAGAATGCAAGAATGGGAAAATGAAGAATTTTGGGTATGGCAACATTTTATGCTCTGTCTTTTTTGAAAGGGTACCCGCAAGAATGACTAACGAATATGATGCCTAGTCGAGGGGAAAGTCAAACAGCCTTGGTCAGTGAACATGTTTCCCAAACTCTATGAGTTCTAGAGTCTTTATGGAAACACATAGACTCCACCAACCATGTATGTTGTGATTGTCCGCTTTGATACATCGACTAGGAGGTGGGCATCTGACAAACCCTTATGACGACACCTTTTTTTATTGGTAGTTACGTCAGATCATAGTGATTCATAACTATTCCTATGAAGGGATAAGATTTTCCAGAGACCCATATATGCCTATACCTCATGGTGTCGTGCTAGGAAATATCGGTAAAGAAACTTTTTAATTTTTGAAATTATTTAATTTTTAGTGATTTTATTTATCTCAAGACAAAAACCAAAATATTTTTGGGATGGATAAAAAAATATAGAAAAATGTAATGGATATGCAGATATCGGACTGAGGAGGCTTGAGGGATACCTACACCACCATCATAGAGGACGCGATATTGATCAATTGGGAGGGGATGTCGAGAGATCCCTTTAGAATGTCCATAGAAATATGGATAGATTGGCACACCAAGTGTCAATGATTCATATTAAGGATATGTCAGAGCAAATGCAATGATAGGTAGTTGGTGTACCATGGGCCTAGGTGCGGCTCTTTTTACCTTTGGCCAATGTAGTAGTGTGCTATAGGGACAAATGTGAGGGCAAGGCCCTCAACATAGATTTTATATCATATTTTGTATCATTAGATAGACATTTGGGGCTAGAGGCCCAATTTTGTAACTTATGATCAACATTTTTTGTACTTAATGGACATAAAATAATATATATACAAACTCATTTTGCCTCGGTACATATGTGTAGATGTAAAATTGTGTTATGTACATTTATGTATGTGCTTATGATTAATGATGTGACAAATGCCAATCTAGTACATAGTTAGCATATGCATTGGATACACAATTTTCACTCCTAGAAACATGAATATAAGTAATGTAACTAAAATGATGTTCTAGAAGACGCACCTGAAGGAATCGTCGGAGCAGCGTAGGATCATGCACATAGTATTCACCATTTAGTTGTGACACCACCAATTGGGAATTGAGGTGAACTTTTAAAGATAACATTCCATGTGAAATAACATCCCATAGAAGTTTAATCATGGCGCTATACTTGGACACATTGTTCGTTGTTGGCCCCAGACAAGCACCTCCAGATGTAACCAGTTGGCCCAAAGGTGAGTAAATCACCCATGAGGCAGAATTAAGGTTTTGAGTGTGACGACTTGCACCATCCACAAACCCAACATAGATTGAAGACTCCAACTTCATCTACCAATCAAGCATAAGAACCATAAGAAACTGAAATAGAAAGAAAAGGGAACTACATAAATCCTAAATATTATCAATGTATAATCATTATAAAGGGGAAAACGCGTGAACACTGACTATCAAGCATAATACCTCTTGACGTAGAGCCTATTCCTAGGATCTGAACAACATGTTACCTTCATAATTAGATTAATCATAAGCTCCCTTCCACAGAGAAATCCTTACGATGTACGGACCATGCCACATCGGGTTAAATTTGCGTGCCCCTAACACAAACTTGTCTTGATCATAAATTAAAACAAGGTCACCCTCGAAAAATATCCTTGGGTAGACAAACTTGTCGTACTAACTCTTGACACGCTTTTTGTATGTCTCATTCGCAATGGAAGCATCACAACACTGCTATAGATGAACGAAACACACTTCCAATTCTGTCGTATTAGGCAGAAGCTCAATAGAGATCTTCAAAGAAGGAATTTTTCATTCAATTGGCATGACTACTTCCACCCCATGAACGGGTTGGAAAGGGGAGAAACCAATGCCAGTCTTAACCGAGGTTCGGTACTCCTTTAAGGTCGGATAAAGCATCAAATTTCAATTTGATTTACTCTTATTGATAATTCGTTGAAGTATGGTCTTGAGAGAATTATTAGCGACCTCCACTTAACCATTCACTTGTGGATAATAAGGAGACAAATTCTCCTACTTAAAACCCATTTTATATGCTATCTCTGACATCATTCGATTATGAAATTGATTTCCATGATTAATGACAATTTCCCTAAGAACTCCAAAGCTTGCAATAATCTGGTTGAATATAAACAACGATGTTGTCTAACCATCATTTGTGAAAGTAGGTGTGGCCTCCACCCATTTTGTAAAGTAGTTGACGACCATGATGATATAGTGATTCCCCTTAATCGAAGGTGGGTGGTATGCCATGAAATTAATCCCCCACTTCATGAAAGGACCAATGGTGATGACTGGAAATAATGGAGAAAGATGCGCACACATTTTCTGAGAAAAGATCTGACATGAATGACACCTTTTGACCTCCTCAACACAATCTTTAAATATCATCGACCAAAAGTACCTGGTGCGCATGATTTTTTGGGTTGTTTCCAACCCAGATATATGACCACCACATGCTCCACTATGGCAATCATTAAGCATAGAATCTACCTCTTGATGATTCAAGGTACGATGAAGAATTGAATTGACCCCATGGCAATACAAAGTGTCTTCACCTGATGGAAAATCTAATGTTGATCATCCTATGAATGATGCAAAGAAAATTTTAGATTCTGGAGATATATCGATATATCTCCATACCAAGGATCACTAAAAGAGATATGGAAAATATGTTCGTCTAGAAACAAGTCCGTAATAACATTTCCCTCATCTTCCCATGGAAACTCTGACATAATTTCAGTTAATACCAATGATTTATTGGACTTGGAAAACAAGAAGTCCAAGTCAAATTCTTGTAATATGACAATCCACTTATTGTATTTTCCCCCAATTATATGTCATCTAAGGATGTATTGAAATGGATTGACATCAAATATCACAGTGGTCTTCCGTAAAAAAATATAACGCCAGAATCTCTGGACAACATGAACACCTTCCAAAGCTAGTTTCTCGACGTGCGAATAATTTAGCTCGGGCCCAATCAAACCAAGGATGAGATTATAGATAACATTCTCTTGGAGTCTATCATCTTCCTGATCTAACACCATGCCGAATATGAACTTCGTTGTTGCAATGTACAACAAGAAATACTTGTTATAGTTCAGAGGACTCAACAAAGGGGCTAAAACAAGCGCGTTCTTAAGCGCATCAAAGGATCATTTCTCGA
This sequence comes from Picea engelmannii, assembly GCA_009831015.1. Lineage (NCBI taxonomy): Eukaryota > Viridiplantae > Streptophyta > Pinopsida > Pinales > Pinaceae > Picea > Picea engelmannii. The sequence goes on along the minus strand of ML799437.1, from coordinate 126,614 downwards.
GCTCATCCCAAATGAAATGGACCCCCTTTTTCAACAAGCACATAAAGCCCTTGGTGATATCAACATAGTTTTCTATCAAACATTAAAGGAAATTATATTTTCCTTGAAGGCTGTGTAATTGAAAAATGTTATGCAAGGGAGGAAATTGAACTATTGCCTCGACCTTCAAAGGATCAACCATGGTCCCCTTGTTGGAAACTATAAATCCTAACATATGCCCCGAAACGACGCAAAAGATGCACTTGTTAAGATTTAACTGAATGCGATAATACCAACATCTTTCAAAGATAATCCTAAGATGTGTTGGATGATCTTCTCTCTTGTGAGAGTGAGTAGAGATATCATCCAAATATGCCTCAACGATATGCTTTAAATCATGAAAAGTGAATGGTGTGGCCCATAGGAATGTAGCCCCAATGTTTTAAAGACCAAAAAGAATTTTTTTATATGTGAAATTTCCCCAAGGACATATGAATGCAATCTTATTTTGATCCTTAGGCCGTATTTGAATCTGATTATACCTAGAAAATCCATCCATAAATGAAAACATTTCTCTCCCAGCACACTCATCGATAATTTGATCGATAAACGGTGTGGGGAAGTTCTCCTTCAGACAAGCTTTGTTCAAATCGCATAAATCCATAAGATGCATATGGTTCCTTGCTTCTTATCTATAGGAACAAGATTTGACACCCATTCAATAAGAGGAATAGAGTAAATGAAACCAACCTTAAGTAGATTCTCAACCTTTACCTTTATAGTTGTTTCCTTCCTAGGATTTACAAGTCACAACTTTTGTTGAATAGGCTTAGCATTCTCATACGTTAGAATTTCATGTTTGAAAATTTGGAGGTTGATGCCCAACATTTCCTCATAGGACCAGGAAAAAAACATCACGAAAATCTTTAAATAAAGAGGTATAGGTGCATATCACTTCAGGAGAATAGTCTGCGTTGATAAAAACATTTTCCATGACTCTAGGGTTCTTGGAGATGTCGATCATAATATTTTTCAATATATTGGCCATGTTCCCTTCAACATAAACACCATGTTTCTCCAAAGGGTTCACAAGACGATCAACACCTTCACTCAAAGTTGATTGGAATTCTCCCCTTTCAACTTGACTGAGTTTTGGGAGGAAGTAAGAACGATGATGCAAATCCTCCCATGGTTTTTCTGGAACTTTCATTGCCTCGATAATGGCTTCATCAGAAGGCAAGACAATGCTAAGGAAATTGAGTGAATTTGAATAATTGAGAGCCCAAATGGGCTCTGAAAACCGATCCTCTCCTTCTATTCATGAAGGAGCTGGATCAAAATCTACAGAAGCTTGTTGGATTGCTCCATAAAATATCTTCGTTGCAGACAACGTCATGGCCATCCCAACATGCACAAGACCTTCAATTGATTTGCATGATGAGGGTAACACCCATGGATCCTCAAATTATGTGGTTTAGAACGAACCAACTCGTGTGACGAGGATCGAGGGGCTTTATTTTTGGTAGCCAACTGGGGTAGCATGAACATATGAAACAAACGTCGAAAATTTGAACGTTCCCATCAACGAAAGATACATTCTGACACCAATGCTATCAGTTTTCATCTAATATTTTTCTTTTAATGGGACAATAGATCTCGGATTCGTCATGAATTTAGAGTGGGTGAATGAAATTTGGTCTATTTTTATGATCTTCCCTTGATGAGGGAAGCACAAGACTCGAAAAATTGATAAGGCAACAACCATCATCGCATAAGTCCAACTCCTTCCTAAAAAAATGTTGTAGTCGAATGGAGCATCGACTACTTCCACCTCCATTGAAATGGTCTCCCCCCTAACTGGACAAAGAATGAGAAAATGAGACCATGCAACATAAAAAAAAATCTATTAAAATCGGTTAATAGTGTAGGAGATAGAGCGAGCTAAGGAGATCTAATGGATCTCCAACAAGACAACGACATTACACATGTTTAATCACCTTCATCGACGACAGTCCTCCCAATAACATGTTTTGTGTACACGACATTGATTTGGAAGGATACAGGATAAGGTAGACAAGGCTTCACATCTGCGGCGTCAAACTTGATAATAAGTTGACCCAAGGAGTTAGTAGCTCCTATATTAGACAACAATGCAAATCATTGTGTAGAAAAACTTTGATTCACCTCTAGGGCTAACATCACACATGGCCTCTAAGCTAATTCCTCAACAATGGAATGGTTGGGTGCTGCTAGAGCATTTGGGTTGTGCGATGCACACTTGTACACACCTTTCGGTATGCACGACATTGTTTCCCCCGGGATTTTCTATATGCATCACATTAGTCATTTGGTTAGAAATGAAAGGAGGTAGGATTTATCCTCCCACTATTGTCAAAGTGGGGGTTGTAGGGGCCCTCTGTTGTAGGAAAATCTCCCTGCGGACAGGTAGATCACCTCTAAGGATTGACCTTAACCCTAGACAGAAAAATTCTTAACGTGGACACTGACTTCCTTTCAAATCTATCTAAACTAATGCATGAGAAGGGAGGATAACAGAAGTACCTTTTAATCGATGTTTGTCCCTGCACGCTCCAAGTTACGCTCTAATCCTTTTGCTCCTCGCTGAGGTCTGTGGACAAAACAAGATACGACCACTTCCTACTCTATTGACATTAGCTTGAAAATAGATCTACCAATTAATGATAAGTTCATGTAACATCAGACACAAACTAGAAAGAAACAGGCCAAGCGTGTCATATTAATGAGAATAACGACAGCAGTACTTACAATCGTAGATGTGAATGCGACAGCTTCGTCAAGTCCTCTTCGTCTAACCCTTGC